>AWWV01007450.1:0-53882 GCA_001974805.1 Corchorus capsularis
AAAAACCCNGAACTTTAGGGTTTTCGTTTAACTTTCCTGCCGCGGCTTTTGGCTAGCGACAACGAAGAACAGAGTTCAGAAGAAAAGTGAGAGTGAGTGCCAATGGTTCTAACTTAGTTTCCAAGGTTTCAATATTTAGTTTTTAAAAAACCGCCGCCAAGTTTCAATCTTTTCCCCAAACTGAAACTCCCCAACAAATTTATTTCCCCAAAAGTCTTCTCTACTCTAAAATCGACTCTATCAACCACAGAGCCAATGCCCATCACTAATATTTCACTCCCTGAAGTAGAGCCACGGCTCGAGATTTCTTTGGACAAGTTGTTTGTTCCTCTAGAAACATAGGTTTCTTGCGACAACCCTAACTTGAGTACGAGGATATTGAAAGGGTCGAACATTCTGTTGAGCAAGTACGCAAGAGATGCTCAAGTTGTTCAAGCTAAGTTTGTAAAGAGCAGTGTGAGGACTAATGATTGTCCTTCTGATGGATTGCCTGAGTTTGCGCTAGTCGGTCGGTCTAATGTTGGAAAATCTTCGCTTCTTAATTCGCTTGTCAGAAGGAAACGCCTTGCTCTCACCTCTAAAAAACCTGGTAAGTGAGGTTTTAATTTAAAGCTAAATCGAGCAATTGAGTAATTGTGTTAGTGGTAGAGCTCTGCTATTGATATAAGGCTGCTGGAATATTTTGCTGTGAGATAATCTATCAAACATAAAACATGTCTACTTGAAAGCAAAAACATTTGCTATTGTTAATGTGAATTTTACTAATTTTGGGAAAGATTTGATACGCAATAAATCTTTGTAGCCACACTTTAGTAAGGATTAGATAGTAAAAGTTTATTCATTAAGCTTCCTGGTGTTAATGGTTGAGAAGTCCAAAATAACTAAGAATATGATTTTCCTATTCTTTTTTTAGTTTTTCATATATATAGCTACAAGCTTCAGAAGTCCAAAATAACTGTTTGATTTAGTTTTGCTGTAGCTAGACATGCTCCTTCCAGATAGAGCTTATGCCTTCTTCTCACATACTCAGATAGCACACAAAGAAAATATGGCTTTGTTAGATAAGGTAACTTTCTTTTCTTCTGTTTCCTTAGGAAGATAGAGCAATGTTATTGATGATATTCAATTTGCGTTTTGCTGACTTTATCTATGGGATGTAATATGTTATTGAATTATCTCTGCTCATTTTTTTAACTGAGATTGAAGTAGGTGCAAGATATACATGCTGCAACTCTTCCATTTGGCGCATGTTAATATTATCAGATTAATTTACCACTTATGTATGTTGTGGATAATGTGACAAGTTCATTGCAATCTTATACTTTTTAGTTTCTCATGTCATTTTCAGGGTATTTGAGCCTTGGATACTCAACACCTTTCCTGTCTCTTTGTGCATCTTATATCTATCCTTCCTTGGCTGCTGCAAAGGCTGCAGTCATTTCTGTTGGTGAAGAGATAGCATCTCAGGGACTACCATCAGGAATATGCCCTCTAGTCTTCATTTTCACTGGTTCTAGAAATGGTATTTGACCTTCTTACCGTGTTCCCTTTTGTCAGGCATTCATAACATGTCAAATTAAGCAATATTCAATCAATGAATGACATATGAATGACATATATTTAATCAATGGTATTATCCTCTTTGTATATCTAAATTTTCTTTCTCACTTACTTGATATTGTTCTCTGTATATTTTTTTCCTTCTCAGGGAAAGAATGTCAGTTCACATGGACGAACATCAAAGAGGGTCTATCAAGTGTATGGTTGTGTCGTGACTAGTCGGGACATGGTTGTGCACAAAGATGCTTCGAAAACATTTGATAAAGTAATGCATCCTTCTGCTTTCAGTTTCACTCTTTCATAGAAATTTCTTCTTCATAAGTGATCATGCATCAAATTTTTCTATACAGCCACTATTCTAACTAATTGATTTACATCCTTTCATGTTTCATTACATTTTAAGTGTCATTTTTAATTCAATTAGACATCAGTATGAATTTATGAATTCAACATCCACTTAAAAAACTTTCTTGCGTGGTCTGTTTTGCAGTATGTAATATTCCAGAGATTTCCACTTGATGTGGCTAGGACTGATACCTGAAAAATTTTAGCTCCACAAAGCCACCAGACTACTTTAGAATTATTATTGTCTTTTCAGTTATAATTGAGTGAATTATATAATTTTTAGGTGGATCTAAAATACTATTAAAATAATAATAATATATTTTTTTATATTATATCTATGGATTGATAATTCTTTTTTTAAAGTATTATATTAAATAAGGGCGTTTTTTATTTGAAACACCACAATTTAGTGGCGTTTTTTTTAACAAAACGCCATTATTTAGCGGCGTTTCTTAAACAAAACGTCCCTATTTAGAAATGTCATAAACGCCCCTATTTCTAAATCAAAATTTTGTTCTGAAAATTAATTCCTCGGCGTTTATGTTATAGAAATGTCACTAAAACGCCCCTATTTTAAATAGTGATGTTTGTCATTAAAACGCCACCAAAATCTCCGACAGTTGTGATAACGTCGCATTTGGCGGCGTTTTCTCAAATGCCACGATTTCAAATAGCTGCGTTTTGAAATGCCCCTATATCCAAAAAAAATGCCCCTATCTAGGTGATTTCTAGTAGTGTATATCCACCCTAGAATTTCATCTCAATTGCCTTTGAAACCTAACAACTTTGTTTGTGTTATAAACTCTAAGTGGGTTAAGAAAGAAACCAGTGAAGATTCTTCATAAACAAAACCTGATCAGATTTCCAGAGGAAGACAAAGAATAATGGACATTCGACAACACTACAATGAGAATTTCCACCAATTTTGGGAGAGATTTAAAAAGTTGTGTGTCGATTGCCCCCATCATGGATTCAAGCAAGGAATTTTAATCCAAATCTTCTACGAAGGATTGGGACTTAAAGATCGAGTTTTTGTAGATTCATTCAGTGTAAAGCCATTGCATGAAAGAACCCCAGAGAATGCATTCTTTGTGCTAGAGGAATTGTCTTGAAGGTTAGAATCTTCAATCTCCCACAAGAAGAAGAAAGCAAAGAACAAGCTTGGAGTCAACAACCATCAAGGAGTTCAACCAAGAAAAGAGGAGCAAAAGAAGGAAGTTAATGCACCGAAGGAAGCTACTCACAGGCCAATATGATCGAGCAAACAAAGCTCAGCCATCCGCGCCAGATACCGGGACAGGACACAGCCCGCGTGCCCAGCCAGGACACAGTGTCGAAGCAACCGGCCATAGCCGAATCACCTCAAGGTTATACCGTGCCATGCTCGACCACTGCCCGGCTACCACCGGCCACAACCGCATAACCCCGAGTCTTTACCAAGTTAGGACCGGCCATCACCGTGCCACTACCGGCCAAATGCTTTTCAAGCCATGCCACCACCGGCTATGGCCGTGCCACCTCTAGATTGTGTTGCTTTATGTTCTTTGATACTTTCAAGTCTTGACAAGATTCAACTTGAAATTATCAAAATCATTGATGAGAGATTCATTGAGGATTTGTTGAAGGAATATATCCAAAGTTCCTTCACCCTTGAAGAATAATTTTCTTTAAGGCAGTCTAGCCAAAGACCTTAAAGAAAGGCGCTTATTGGGAGGCAACCCAATATTTTTACTAACCTTTAATTTTTCTTTGTTTTATTTTCTTTATCTTTTTAGGAATTCACATTAAAAGACACAAGAAGAGCAAAAGGAGCTTACTTTTCGACAACAACAAAGAAGAAATCGAATGGAGCTTATGCTTGGAAATAAAGAAGCTTTCTTAAACCCTATCTCCATTTAATTTTTCTGGTTTTGTTTTGCTTTGATTGCTTATTGTTTCTATTGCTTGCCTCTTTGTTTTATGAAAGCATATTTGTGAAAAGTGCATAAATTCAAGCATATCTTTTTAGCCATCACTTGAGAGAGATATAATTCCACATTGAGGACAATGTGTCTTTTAAGTGTGGGGGAGAGAGTCTAATATAGATGCAATAAATAATAATATCATGTCATAAATTCATAAAAAATTTTCGAAAAATTAATAAAATTTTTTCGAAAATTTTGATTTTTCATGCGTATATTGAGAAATTGATTTGCTTATGATTGAAGAATACTTAGAATTTTTAAGAATGTTTAATTCATTGATTGATTTATAGTATGATATTTTATTTCTTAGAATTATGTATAATTAGAGTCTGTGCTAAAGGCCATTATTCATTGCTTCTATGATTGCCTATTTCTAGAACTTGTCTTTAATTTTTATTGAGATTACAATTATGAAAGTATGTTCTGGATATGTCAAGAATAAGTGTAGGGGACTACTTATATAAAAGGGTAATTTTTAAAAAAAAATCTTTTTCATAAAAAGATGTGTTTTCATGCGATAGGAGAAGATGAATTTCTGTTTTAAAAAAAAAAACTTATCAATTGTTGTCACTCTTTTCTTTAACAAAAGGAATTAGTAACCCTTGGAAAGAGGATAAGAGGCATGGAATTGCAGAAATATTGTCCCTCTAGAGTGCTAGTAGTCTCAAAATAAAAAATAAAGGGCGTTAGTAACCCCTAATCATGAACACTTCGAGGTTAGTAACCTCAATTTTCTTAAAATCTAATTACCCTTTAAAAATCTATTATAACCCACGAAAACCCTTGATTTGTATCCATGATATGCATTCCTTTGAGTAATGGAGATAAAGATGAAGACTAGCCTATAGAAAGAAGTAGTTTTAGGATGTGATTAATGATAAGTGATTAGATCTACTTAAATTGTGGTTACTTAAGAATAGAGATGCTTGTTATTTCTTGATCTTTTGAATTAGATACTCTTATTATTCTTTGTTATTCTAATTTCATAATTGAATTGATCCTTAATATGTGTATGCATTCAAAGTTTTTCAAGAGATTTGAACATGGATTTAACTTTCATTCATAAATTTAGGATGAGTTAATCTCTATTTTGTTTGCATAGTTTTTCTACACTAGTTTGCTAGGGACTAGCAGAGGTTTAGTGTGGGGGAAAATATGATCAAGCTAAAATAAACCTTATTTTTATAGCTATTTTCCTATGCTTTTTACTATTTTTATGTGTATTTTAACCCTATTTTATAAGTATTTGTGTTTTTAGGTCTTGAGGACAAGAAAAGTTGAAACTTGTTGTTTTTCACTCCATTTGGAGCTATTTTGATGACTTTTTACTCAAATATGGACTTAGCAATTGGAATGAAGATTTAGAGATTCGAAGTTCGTGTTTGAAGATTTATTAAAGATAATTTGAAGAATTGAAGACCATTGAAGGATAATTTCAAGAAGCAAGAATTGAAGATTTGGAGCCTAATTTGCAAAAGATTGAAGACAAGCCCTGAAGAAACCCGAATGCTTTGGAATTTTGGATAATTTATATGGGATAATACTCAGCCCATATAAGCCCACAATTGGAGTTAAAATCCCAATTTGTGCCGCATATATCCAAGGAAATATCCAAATCCCGCAAAATCCCGATACTAGTCCTATTTGGATTAGGTTTCAGCGCAGTCTCGGTAAAAAGGCCATAACTTTCTGCTCAGATGTCCGTTTTAGGCCCTTGAGTAGCTGCTGGAAAGATAATTCCGATATCTACAACTTTTCTTTGAAGTCAAAAGCCCAGTTTTCCATCTTCAAGCCCGACATTGCTGTCGAATTTGTTGTGCCGTTCAAGAGTTTTCTAGAGTCCTATTTTCACAAGGATTTCGACTCTAGGAACACTTTTAAGCCAACTTGGAGACCAAGTCAGCCTCTAAACCGTCTTAGACCCTTTCCTAAGTCTATATGGAGTCTAATTAGTCCACTATAAATAGCCACCTTATGTAACATAAATCATACACACAATTTTCTCTTCATCTATTATTCTTCTAGTTCTAGTTTTTCTTCTACTCTTAGGCTAAGGGTGCCACACCCTCTCTTTGCATAGGGAGGTGCGACATACCCTTGTTGAAGGAAAGGAGATTCCGCCCCCTTCAAGTCTTGTAGGTTTTGTTATGCCTCTCATAGATTTTCCAAATCCACGAGTAGCTAAATTTTTAATACTTATTATCCTTTGGTGAATTCAATCAATTGATTATGGTGAGATTTATGTGCTTACAATTTGATACTAGTTCCTGATAGATAGTAAGCGAGTCTCTGTTTTATTTCATGATCTGGATTGTTATTGATTTATTGTGGCCACTAATGACGTAATTTGATGGATCTATAGTTAAATCAAACAATACGATTGATTTATGAGTTTGATTGTTTGGCAACAAATTGGGGATGCTTGACCGCAACTCAATGGGACAAGTTTACTGATGGGTGATTTTTTTGCTTGTTATTTGGTTTTACTTTGTAAGCATGTGTTAAAAATTAATAATTTAATTGTTCTTAATGCTTTGTTCTTAAGAAATCTTTAGGTCCTGAAAAAGTAATTGATTGTTGAAGGAATAAAAGGGATAATTTAGCTTTGACCGGCACCTTATCTAATATACATGTTAGGGTTTCCCTAGAGCAGTTGTCATCAAGGATAAAATATTGAATTCATCTTTTTAATCAAGGATCCATAGTTAATTTGATTGAATTCTACCACTAGAGAAGAAGTATGCCTTTTAATTATTGTTTTCTTTATTATTTGCTATAGATTTAGATTTAATTTACTTTGCCTTGTTTTTAGTTTAATTGATTTCTTTATAATTAATCTCTTTAATCCCCTGTTTTCTGTTTTAAAACTAAAATCTAGAAAAGATTTACTCTTGGGATAAGTTTATTCCCCTTCTCTATGGGATTCGACCCCTGCTTGCCCTATCTACTTAGTTAGGTTTTGTGGAATTATTTTTATGATTGCTGACGACCGGTCAACCATTTAGAGCCATTATTTAAGATTATGAAGATTTGGAGCAATTTTAAATCAATTTGGAGAAATTAATGAATTCGGCCAATTTTAGCCCCGAGAGTCCATTGGAGCTTATTAAGTCTAAAGGATGCTTGAATCATTAAAGATCCTAATTTGATTTCTCTAGGCCCAATTTGCATATCTTAATGTCCAATTAAGAGTTTCAAGTCCAATCAGCAATTATGATGCAGTAAATAATTGATGATTGCAGAAATTCCAAATCCTAGTCAAAGAAGGATTCACAAGTGCAGTTTCGGAAGAAAAATCATATCTTTTTATTTAGAGCTCAGAAAAATGCACATGATATACTTTTGGAAAACTGATTTCAAGTTCTACAACTTTGCTTTTGCCCTTGAGAGCTAATTTTGATGGGAAGAATGTGGATTTTGCCCCTGAAGTTTCTGGACAGATTTGGTCGATTATCCTACTTGTCTTTGGAATTGCTTGACCGACTTGGAGAAGTTATGGACGGTAATTGCAGCTGTAAATTGATGATGTGGAACACTCTAATTGGCTATTGAAGATGCTAATTAATGAAGATCTACTTCAACCAAGATGCTCATTACTTGGAGACAAAGTTGATGTAATTCATAGTTGTATTAGGACTAGAAATTAGATGTCTATCTTGCCCTTTATGCCGCCTCATCTAAGGGTTGGTATTGAATGTCATAAGGTTAGGATGTGTATTAGGTTTGCCTATAAATACGGAGGATTATCTTAGGATTTGTCATAACTACAGAACACAAGAATTGAAGAGAAGTCGATTAGGAGAATTCTCTCCCCTTGTGTCGACTTTCTTAGGGTTCTTACCCTTGTCGAGTTCTTTTGTTTGTAAGCATGTCTCTCATGATTGCTTCAATAATGAGTGAGTAGTTCTCTTTAATACTTTTCCCCTTTGAACCCTTGAGTTATGAATTAATTATTTTACACCTATGGTGAGATCTTGTGCTTTAATTCTATATCAATTGATTGATGAATTGATGATAATTCATTATGCATATGTCGACTTGTTGATATATGTATGATTGGCAGATTTGATTTGATGAATTGATCCTTTTGATAAACAAGTTTTCATGCTGAACTCTGATTCGATTGTCTAATTTTTCTTGATCAATTAATTAGGAGTGCATGCCTAAGAAGTTAATCAATTGAATCTCTGCTAGATTAGATTTGGTGAATAGCTAGTAATTGAATCTAATTATGAGTACCAAGGTTTAATATATTTAATGAATAACTAGTAATTGAAGTATTGAACTGGGTTAAGATTGATCATTAAGTTGTGATGAATAACTTGTAATCATTAACTTATGTTTGGAATATCTATTGATCTTAATGCTTTATTGATTGCTTTAATTGGTGAACAACTAGTAGCTAATTTTGGTAATTGATAAAAGATGTTTGATTAGGAATAACTAGTACTAATTTGATTTATAATTGATTATAGATTAGGATGAAGGAGAATAACTAGTATTCTGATTCCTTGCCAAAGACAAGTTTATGGTGCTTATAAATTGATATGTTTTGATCTATGATCCATGGTGTTTATAATTAATTTATGCTTAAGTGGGGATAAGTGGGGAAGTATTGGCTTTATCTTATTGTTTTCTATTTAAATTATTTTAGTGACAACTTAATTACTTTCTTTATAATCTGTTGCTTTTAATCTGTTTGCTTTCTTAGTTGTTTTGAAACAGGTGATTTAGACTGAGTCTTCTCTGTGGGATCAACCCTGACTTGACCTATCTACATGGAGAGAGTGTTTGTTAGGTTTTTATTTTATGATTGTTTGACGACAGCCATCAGAGCGGATGCTTGAAAATTCTGTTGTGGATGAGGTGGGCACTGGTGAGGGTTCGGAAGATTTCCCCAAGATCTAGTATTCAAAGGATATGAAATTGGGGTAGGGTGGAGAGGCAAGGTTGACTTGTGTGCAGTACTTTGTGATTGTATTGTTCCAAAAGATTCCACCTTTGACACATAGCCTTTCAATTGCTCTACTTGCTTGGTAAATTCATCCATCCCTTTTGCAATTATGTCCAAGTCTGGAAGCTTTTCTGTATGCCCTGATTCAGGATGAGTCTGTTGTGTTGATGTACTCAAAAGAAGTTCCTTGACCCCTTCCCCATCACCAATGTTCATCACTAGCCTAACAACCTGCCTTTTTCAGATCATCCATGTCGGATTCCAACCTTTCTTGCCTGCCTTCTAAACGGCTTATCCTCATTTCCATAAACCTCTGATTGTTTTCCAAGTGCTGCATTCGAGCTTCCAACCAATATCCCATACTTCAACTGTATCTAAGATTCCCTACTAAACATCTGCGTTGCACAACAAACCCCGAATAAGTAGCGTTTACACATGATCTGGGTTGACAAACTATGTACAAAGATGCATCAACTCACAAATGATGTTGATAATGCAAGATGGATGCATGAACATATACATAAATGAATGTTATGATAACTTGACAAATTGTGAAAATGTGCATGATAAGGCAACATGATATGACAATCTATATTGATAAGCAAATGAATGACAAGGATATGCATGGTCAATTATAGAATATATCGATGCATGAGAATGCAAAAATGATGTCATGATATGTAAAGATGAAACCTGTAACACAAATAAGTTATACAAATGCAAGTGCAAAAAGACAAGACAAAAGGGAAGAGACAAAAAACTCGTTAGTACTTGAATATAAAAACATTGCTGAAAAATTTACAGAAAAATCATGCCCCCTTTTATTTCTTGAATAACAAAGCCTCTTATTTTTCAGAAAAATCAAAAGGGTGAAAATGCCCTTGGGGGCGGAGAGTCTATCTACTATGGATAAAATCATTACCCAATCTACGGTCCTTATTTGAAAAACGAGAAGTAAGGGTAAGAGGTGTTCCTTATGTGTACCTAATACACTCCTTCTCACGAGTTTGGCTCTACCTAAGCGAGAAGCCGCTCCACTATATGCTGGGTGAAGGTTCACTTAAAGGTTCCCAATTCAACTCCACTAGTATCCATTACTGGGCTAGTAGAATTTCCTTGGGTGGAGGTTTTTCACACAACCTGTACGGGGACAAACGAGTCCCAAGAAGGCTTGCTATTATACCTCCCAAAACTATGGTATGCCTGAGTCTGAGGCGATCTCATGCATGAATGCAAAGTATAAAGTGAAGTGTGTGAAGGAACGACTTACCATTACCCTAAAACTAAACCTAGCAGACCTAGTAACTAATCACAACAGAAAAGAAGAGAAACAACACAAGATATGGGGTGAAGTAAACAGATATACATACAAAAGCAATAAAACATCAAAACCAAAACAAAGCAAAACAACCATTTATTAACCCTAGATCTTATTTAGACTAAATGAGGCCTGACTCACTAATTTCCCAGTGGAGTCGGCAAGCTGTCGAAACGTTCGCGTCCGAGGAACCCTATCGCTAACGACTTGGAAAAGAGGAGTCGCCACTAATTAAAATTCTAAGGTGTGATTAGTGACCTAATGACCTCCTAAATCTAGTTGAATCCAAAGCTCGACAATGGACCTACTAAACCTAAAGTCCAGTCTTCCAACCTAAATATAGGTTCGGGAGTTTGTTACATTTGGGGAAGGATTGGCACACCCCAAATGCCCGTCAAATGACGGTACCTCTAGTCTAAGCTAAAATCTAGTGGGTCTAAATAAAAACAGTTGCTTTTACCCTAATCTTGATTATTAATAGAAAGAACTATAAAAGAAAAAGAAAAATCATTTTTAAAACAAGTTTAAATGTCGAGAGTGTTGAAAAATGCAATCGAACGACCATCGATTAATTCCTCTTTCAACTCTCTTTCACTATTTGTTCTCTTGTTGAATCTTCCGCACCGGGAAGAGATTTTGAAAATGCTGTGTTAAAATTTTTTTCCATTTTCTTTTCAGAAAAGCTAATTAATTCACTAATTTGACAAAATCTCATTTTTAACATATTATTTTGAAAGAAAACTTTCCTTTAAATCAAAGTTTTAGTTTTCGAATTAAAATTAACTCTAAAAGATTCCATAATCCATTTTCAAGCTAATTTTAATCTAAAAATCGGATCTTCGAATCAATGATTTGATTTTAAAATTAAGATTAACCTAAAAAGGATTTAATGATCAATTTCCGAATTAGTTTTAATCCAAAAAATCTAACTTTTAACTCAAAGGTTTAATTTTTAAATGTTTAGTAATCAATTTTCTTTTTTTTTTTAAATGCTTACCTTGAAAACTCTTGAATTTCCACTTTTTCATTTTTTTAAAAAAATTAGATAAGAGAACAAAGGAAAATCTCGATTTTAAAACACATTTTATTTTGTCTTTTTAATTTTCTGATTTTCCCATTTTTTCTTTTTTCTTTAAATTTTGACATAAATATTAGTTAATACTTGTATGGAATGATGAATGCAAAGTACGATTTATTAGTTGATCGATAAAGAGGAGTTCACTTGAATTGAGCTTCACGAACCTATCCCGGCCCTCCAGGGATATTTGTGAAAGCCATTCAATCTTGGAGCGAAATCCCGAGAGGTCGTACTCTTGCACCTTTACCCGAGATTTGCCCATCATAGTAAAAAAACAACTCTTTATAAATCGAAACATGTAAAACTGATATGAAATGCAAACAGTTTAAATTAACTAAAAATAAACATGTTATGCAAATGTTCAATTTCTAATTTGCATCTACACTAACTATTAGGCTAGCTTATATTAATTATAAATCCGAAAGGCTTAATTAAGCCGATAACTTAAATATCAAATAACTTAAAGAACATGAATAAAACCTTAAGGGGCCAAATTGGACAGACTGGGGACCTTTCTGCACATCTAGGAAAACAACTAGCAAGATTCAGGGAGCAAAGAGCAAAAGTTACATTCCATTGATATAAATCAGGGACTAAAATGCATCATATTACATATGAAATCTCCAATCTCGGGTTAGGGTCCAAGATTAGGGACTTAACCGAACAAGGAGGCAAGTAAAAGTCTTCAAAGGAACATGAATACAAGTTAAAGGACATACATGACTTAAATTAGAACTTTTATTAAAACAACCCCAAAAATCAAATCTTTAGACCAAAAACTTTAATTTTAAATTAGAATTAACTCCAAAAAGTCCCATTAATCCCCTTTCCAATCAGTTTTAATCTAAAAATTAGACTCTCAATTTAAAGTTTTGATTTGCAAATTAAAATTAGCTCAAAATGATTGAATATTCACTTTCCAAGCTAACTTCAATTTTAAAAACTCAAGTTTTAAATCAAAAATTTAATTTTATAGTTAAAATCAATCCAAGAAGAGATCAAGACCCATTTTCGAATTAACTCTAATTCAAAAATTAAGCTTTCAAGTAAAAGATTTGACTTTCAAGTCCAAATTAAACCAAAATGGTTCCCATCAAATTCCAATCATCATAATCTTTTGTCTTTTAAAGCTTAATCCAAATCATGAACCATTCAACACTAGAAGAACAATTTTAACTATGTTTACCTCTAAAAACTAGCTAATTGAGCTTAATAACATGTAAATCTAACATATTGAATTAAGTAGAATAACCCACAACAGCACCCAATTGCATCAAAATTAAATGGGAAAGGATTGAATTGAAAAGAGGTGGAAAGAAACTCACCAAAGCACTAATATCTATACCCAAATGGCGCCATTTTTATTCAGTAAGGGTTATTAATCGGCAACCCTTCTTTTTTTTCGCTTCTTCTTCTTCCTTGGTTCAATGATGAACCCTAATTTCTCTACCCTCTACAACTCTTTTCCCCAACCCTCAAAACCATCGATTCAACCTCAATGAAATCTTCACCCAAGGATTCAAACTTCAAAACCCCTCAAAAACTAGGAGAAAAAAACATTAATTTGCATCTTCAAATCTCAGAAAATCAAGAGCAAAGGAATCGAAGTAATCTTTGAGCCAATCCAAAGGATCTACTCGTTTGATTTACTGTAAAGTCCCTTTCTTTACTCTAGTTTTACTTTTTTTGTTTTGGCATTTTTAGAGGAAAGAAGAAAAAAAAAACAAGAATTCTAATTTTCCCCAAATCCTCTTCTTTTTTTTCGCTCCCCCCCCCCCCACCCCGACTAGAGTAGAAAAAAATGTATTTAAAGGGTACCTCTTCAATCCTAAAAATTCAACTACCCTCCTCTTATTTCGCTCCTCCCCCTGTTGTTGAGCATGTGCATTCCCTTTTGTGAGGGGATAAGAACAATGAGCTGTTGGTGAGCCAATTTTCTTTTTATCCTTCTTCCTTTTCGTATTTTCAGTCTTAGCAACTTTGTATTTCATTTTTTCCTCGTTTTTGTCCTCTCGAAATTCTGTTAGGAGAATGACAAGGCTGAATTGGCATTCAGGTAGCCTATGTTGCTGACCTGTGCATAGTGCCAAGCTTATGGCCCCCTTTGACCTCTTTGAATACTGTCACCTCACTTGAATAGTAAGCATTCTTGTCAATTGCACTCCCTCTTTCTTTTGTTGACCCTTGCTGACACGACTAAGACCCATGACAAAGTAAAGTGCTGTGGTACTTGGATGCAAATGAAAATACCAAATTTTCTGTGATGCTATGTTCTAAGGTTTCTGTTATGTTCAGTGAGATGTTTGCTGCAATTGATATTCTGTGGACTTTGACCTTGTTGCTGTTGAATGCTTTTAGTTGGCTAAATTGCTTGTTTGCTTGGTGGCCTATTGTTGCCGAATTCTTGCTTGTCAATGGATGCCTAAGTGCTGCCTAATTGTTGTAAGCTTGTCGTTGTGAGCTTAATTGAGCTTGAATGCCTAATGGCCCTACAAGTGAGTTATTGGGGCTGACCATGACCCACATTTGGTATTAAATGTAGTTCCTAATGCTGGCCGATTTTGCTTTGGTAGAGTAGTTTGACAAGCTTTGAAATCCATCAGGGTGTGATGCAAGGAAAAAGCATGGCTAAATTGGGCACTCAAGGAGAAGCCACGAGAGAAAGCAACCATCTTTATTCTCAAACCATCATTTTTGTATTTTCTTTCAATTCTTATGTTTTGGATTTTGTAAATTAAAAAACAAATTAAAAACTAATACTTTGTACTTTTAAAGCTGCAACAATGTAAATTGAAATGGAGCTTTATTTTTAGTTTTTTGATCTTGTAATTGGCAATAGGGAAATGAAGTTCCCACTATGCACTCTTTATTAATAGCTAATTGGAAAGTAAAGTGATAAACAAAAGAAAGTGAAATCATTAAATGCCCTCTGTATGCAATGTGAAGAAGTATTCAATGACCTCATGCTAAAATAAAAGGACTAATGTGACAAATGAGACATGAGAATGTATTTAATCATAAGTAAACAAAAAACACCATGCAATTTACCACGAATAAGGTGAAGACAAAATATTTTTAGGTTTTCTAGTGAATGCAATTTAAAAGTAATCTACTAAAACTAAATGTTAACATGAACACGCTAACTTTAACAGGTAAGGAACCAAATGACCAAAATGCCCCTGAGTGCACAAATGACCAAAATGCCCCCGGGTGACCCCAATGCCAATTAAGAAATAGATTGATTTAAATTGAAGGATATAAGACAAAAATGAGCATAATCCTCATTAATTAGGATCCTTCCTTGGCCAATTGGAGTGTTCCAAATCATCAATTACAGCTGCAAATCACGTCCCAAGGGTCCCCAAGTCGATTTAGGTACTTTCCCACGTTGGTTAGGAATGCTGTCAAAACTGTCCAGAATACTTCAGAGCCATTTTCGACATTCTTAACGGCAGAACTGGACTTCTAGGTCAAAAGCAAAGTTGTAGAGCTTAGAGTCCTCTTTTTAATGTTATATCATTTGCATTTTTCTGAGCTCTGGATCAAAAGATATGAATTTTATACTGAAACTGCACTTGTGAATCCTCCGTTGACTAGGATTTGGAATTTCTCCATTATCAATTATTTACTACATCATAATTGCTGGTTGGGCTTGGAACTCTCCTTTCTGCTTTAAGACATCCAAATTGGGCCTAAAGAAATCAGATTTGGGTCTCTAATGATTCGGCCTTCCTTCCAGGCTTCATGGGCTCAAATGGGCCTACTGGGCCTAAATGGGGCAAAATCAGTAGTTTCTCCAAATTGATCCAAAATTGCTACAAATCTTCATCTTCTTAAATAATAGCTCCAAATGGGCCTAAAAACTCAAATATGAGAAATATGAGGGTAAATAAATACTTATGACTATCAAAACAAAGCAAAGTCACATAGAAAATAAGCACTAAATTTGGTCTTATCAGAGAGCATTACAAACGTGGCAACACTATTTGTGGCCTAAAGAGTTCGTGATTCACACTGATCATAAAAGTTTGAAGTACTTGAAAGGCCAACAAAAGTTGAATAAAAGACATGCTAAGTGGATGGCATTCATTGAGAGTTTTCCTTATGTGGTGCGATATAAGAAAGGGAAGAAGAATGTTGTGGTTGATGAATTATCAAGGAGGTATGTGTTACTTTCCACACTTGAATCTAAGTTTCTTGGATTTGAGTACATTAATGATTTGTATGCTTTGGATGCTTATTTTGGTGATATCTTTAAAGCATGTGCTAATTCTTGATTTGGGAAGTATTATTTGCATTCTGGATTTTTATTTAAAGAGTCTAGACTATGAGTTCCTTCTTGCTCTTTGCGTGATGTTTTATTGAGGGAATCGCATGAAGGGGGTTTAATGGGTCACTTTGGTGTCGATAGAACATATGAGATATTGCATGAACACTTCTTTTGGCCTAAGATGCGATATGATGTAGGAAACTATGTTTCTAGTTGTATTGTTTGTTTGCAAGCTAAATCTACTTCTAAGCCTCATGGATTGTATACTCCTTTGCCTATTCCTCATGAACCATGGACACACATTAGCATGGATTTTGTGTTAGGTTTGCCTCGTTCTATGAGAGGTAAAGATTATGTTTTTGTTGTAGTTGATAGGTTTTCAAAGATGGCACACTTTATTGCATGTTCTAAGACTGATGATGCCATTAATGTAGCTAACTTGTTCTTTAGGGAGATTGTTAGATTGCATGGAATGCCTAGAACCATTGTCTCTGATCGAGATACTAAGTTCTTAAGTCACTTTTGGAGAACTTTATGGGCTAAGTTAGGTACTAAGTTGATGTTTTCAACAACTTGTCATCCTCAAACTGATGGACAAATTGAACTAGTTAATAGAACTTTATCTACCTTGCTTAGGGCTTTGATTAAAAAGAACTTAAGGACTTGGGAGGATTGTTTGCCTCATGTAGAATTTGCATATAATAGGAGCATACATAGTACTACAGGTTATTCACCTTTTGAAATTGAGTATGGATTTAATCCTTTGACTCCGTTGGATTTGATGAGTATACCTTTGAGTGTGCAAGTTGATATGGATGGCAAAAGAAAGGCTGAATTTGTTAGAGAACTTCATGAGAAGGTTAGAGCTAATATTGAGAAGAAAACTCAACACCTCATGAAGATGGCTAACAAGGGCCGAAAAGAGGTTATCTTTGTGCTTGAAGATTGGGTGTGGTTGCATTTAAGGAAGGAAAGATTTCCTGAGAAGAGGAAATCAAAGCTATTACCCCGTGGAGATGGACCATTCCAAGTGTTGGAGAGGATCAACAATAATGCCTACAAGCTAGATCTTCCTAGTGAGTATGGTAACATAAGTGGTTCTTTTAATGTTGTTGATTTGTCTTTGTTTGATAATGATGTAGCTAGATTTGAGGACAAATCCTTTTCAACGGGGAGGGGATGATGCACCAAGGGCTTATCATGGACTCGAAGATGACAATGGAGATCATTGAAAGGATGTGCAAGGTCTGCAAGGAAGGATGGAGATACATGAAGATCATGGAGATATCGACAAGCATTTTCCTGGCACCAAAAGATGCCATTCGATCCATTGAAGATGCTTATTGGTCCGATGACTAGAGCAAGAGCTAAGAGATTCAAGGATGCACTCATGGGCCTTGTTCGAACTCATCTAGATGATATGAAGACCATCGAAGTTCAATTGAAGAGCTTTGGTGATGATTTCGGCAAGAAGACTTCCATCAATTCCAAACTCATCATTTTGCTTGCAATCGATGTGTAATTGGGCTTGATAGTTGTATTCGGCCACACAAGGGTTTGGTCCTTGTTTGACTAAGTCCAATCATTGCTTAATTATGCTTTGTTATTTATTTTTCCTAGTTGGACTTGGATTAGTTTTCCTTGTCTTTATTTTTGTGCTTGTAAGGCTTGATAGCCCCCCATATGCTTTTATGATTAAGGTTAACGTCGACCCCTATGCTATATATGAGATTTGACTTCTCTTGTAAACACAAGTTAAGTTTATCAATCAAATTGAGTGTTTATCACCTATTGAGAATTTAGCTTATTCTAGTTTGAACATACTTAGGATTTCTTCAATCTTGTAGAGTCCTAGCAAACAATTAGGTAGTGATTACTTAGTTGTTTGTGAATCTTATGATCTTAGATTGTCAATTACAGGTCTAATTGATCATCTAAGGCCGACGAATGAAGAAGAGAGCTTTGTTGAAGACTATTGATTTCATCGAGTCTAGAGTTGGAGTTTCAAGTTTAATCTTTGGAGGAATTCAAGGGTAGATTTGAATCTATCACAACTAGATTCGTATCAGCTGGCTTTGGCGGACTTTCCTTTCTTGTCATCCTCAGCTTTCTTGTTCTTCAACTTATAGCAATCAGCCTTGAGGTGCCCCTTCTTGTGACAGTAATTACAAGTCAAATTCTTGTATTTTGACTTGGGCTTGACTTTGCTGCTACCCGAACCCGTTTGCTTTACCTTTGATCCCCTCACAACCAATCCTTGTGCCGAATTGTCACTTTTGCTGCTACCAAACAACTCATTATAATGAGATCTTTAGACAAGAGCGCAGATTTGACATCTGCCAAAGATACATTTGTCTTGCCATAAAGCAAAGTCTCTCGGAAGCGCGAGTATGAGGGCGAGAAGGAACACAACAACTTGAGGGCTTGATCTTCATCATCAATAACAATATCCATATTTTCCAAATCCATAATAATAGATGTAAAAGTGTCTATGTGGGATTTGATGGATGTAACTTCCTCCATTTGGAGACTATAAAACCGAATCTTTTGATGAAGCTTAGTGGTAAGGGATTTATCCATGTATAACAATTATAGTTTGGCCAACGAATTGGCAGCAGACTTTTCCTTGAAGACTTCCTTCAAGACTTGATTGGACAAACACAACTGAATCATTGCCAAAGCCTTATCATCCAAATCATCTTCTTGCTCCTCGGTCAATGACGCTGGCATGCTTTCCTTCCCCGATAAAGCCTACCGTGTTGGACTAGGATATCATGCATCTTGATTTGCCACAAGGCAAAGCTAGAATCACGATCAAACTTCTCGATCTCAAACTTCGTTGCCATTGGAAACAAAGCTACCAAAATTCTCAAGCTCGGATACCAGTTTGTTACACCCCTAGGATGATCAAATATATTTTAGTAGCAAATTGTAACAAATAATAGATGGAGAAATAATAAGGCAAGTGGGAAGAAAATCAAGAGACAAATAATTTACATGGTTCGGCTTAGGAGCCTACATCCACGGGCGAAAGGGGAGCAAATGCTTTACTAAAGGAGAAAGGCAATTTATAAGGAGAGAAACTCAAAATCCCAAAACCCAAATACACCCAAATCCTAAGCTAAACAAAGACACCACTAATGTGGATTACAAAACATATAAGTTGTATGTTGTTGGAGGATTTGTTAGATGATGAAAACCAATTCTCAAAGTGATGCGCGTCGCAACACACCAAATAAAAATCGCAATTCTCTAACTTATAGCTAGGGTAAATACGAGTCGAATCCCAAGGGAGCTAAGATTGTTAACTACTTATTCAAACAAGTTTAAAATAAAACTGGGGGGTTTTGATTTGGTTATAAATTAAGTGCAATGAAAATAAATAAATTGCTCTAAAGCATTGATTCGTAGGTAATTAATTTAATCATTGGTACAAAAGGTAAATTCTCTCAATTAGATAGGTAATGTAGATTAAACGCTAAATGCCAATTAATCCCTATTTTTCCTTAATCCTCATTAGTCATGACGCAAGTCCTAGACTAAATTCTAATAAATATACCAACCTAGTTCCAATCGTCTACTAGGTTCAAGTACTTTATTGCATTAAGATCTAGAAAAATATTAGTTACCTCTAAACAACATTCACTAAAATAGGCAATGTTCAATTTAGTCCTAATTTTCTCTTAGAGGGCTACTCTAAGTTGTTACTAGGGATTTAATAACCTACAATTGCATATAGGAATTAAGGTCTAACTTTAGACAACATAATAAAATTTACTAGGTGCACTCTAATTAATTAAAACATGTAATCCTTCCAACAATATGGACAAAATTAGAATATTTAATCAAAAGAATTAAACTAAGAACAAAACCTCATAAATTAAAAACCCTAGAATCAATTTACTTTAGAGTTGGAAAAGGGAAATTTAGCCACTCGTAATTTTAGAGATAAAAACACTAAAATAATGAATAAACATAAACATGAAATTAAGTGGAAAGAGAAAGAACCAAGAGAGAGAGAGTTGATCTCTCAATTTGTCTTTTTCCCAAAGCTTTTTCCGACTGTCGAAATTCCTAGCAAAATCCAAAAAAACAAAAACTCAATTTGATTTGAGACATGCGGCCCCTTATATTTGCTAACCTAATTTTGCTTAAGTTTTTGGCAATTTACAATTTTGCAATAAAGTCTAAAACCAACTAAAAAATAAACAATATGGGTCACACACTATTTTTCTAGACCCAAATGTCAAATATCCACTAGAAATAGCAAGCCCAAAGAATTAGGCCCAATGTGCCCAAATTTCTGTCCTCAATCCTTGTGGCCTGTTTCGACCCTACTGACAGGTCGAGTTTTCAATGAGAGCAGGTTGAGAAAACAGGTCGAAACAGGTCGAAACAGGAAAATTCTTGCTTGCTCTTGGTGAATGTTGATCCCTTCTTTGCAGATTCACTTAATTGCTCCCATATGTATTCCTTTGATTCCAATTCACTTTCCAAGTACCTAAAATACATAAAGGAACAAACTAAGTGCAAATCAACTCAAAAAGTCACTAAAACACCTTCATAGGACACTAAAAGAATAGGAAAATATGCACTCAACAAATTCCCCCACACTGATTTCTTGCTAGTCTTCAAGCAAGATGAAAACTCAAAATAAATTAAGTCTCCCACCATGATAGTCGAACAATACATGCACACACTCAAAAACCAAAAACGATTTAGAGAAAAGCATTTTGAAAACAATTTTATGCACACAACTTTAACAAAAACATAATTTTAGAGCAGATTCAACATGGCATCCTCACTTGTAAATAACACTCAAGTGTTTAGGTGACGCTCATAATCACAAGTGAAAATACGCATTATCATAAGCTTGCTTGTCCACCAATCTCTCCACTACTCCACAAGTGTATATCATACATAAATCAGAGGTCTTTATAGGGTTGTAATAGGGAAAAAAGGGTGAGTGAGCTAACAAGAAAAGCTAAAGAATTCAAAATACCTAGATTAATGAAGCACCACAACCATCAAAACACATCATGGGCAAATATGCAATTTAGTAGCCCAACACTTAGAACAAATGATAACTCCATCAATCTCATAACATCAACGCACTTTTCCTTTTGAAATTCTGTTTCTTCTCTTCTTCTTTTTTTTTTAATTTAATTTTCTTGGTGGTTGCATTTTATGCTCTCCCACCTCAAGTTACTAACTTGATTTGATTTCTAAAGAAGAGAACATCTTTATTTCACATGCTCCATCAAGCCATTAACCAACAAACAGGATTCCCCCACACTAATTCTCATCATACTCATCCACAAGAACGATAAAACAGTATCAAGTGCTTCATCAACCTAGGTTAAGGTAGGAAACACCTAATAATTCTAAGCTCAGGGTTCTTTGGGTAAATGAGTTATCCAAGAAAAGGGCTAAAATTAGCTCAATTAAGGCTCAAAAGGGGTATCAAAGGATTATAATTACAGGTTGGCTATTTAAGGCTCAATCGTTCCAAAGAAAATGCCTCATCATTTTCATGCAAGTACACACAAAAACATGTAATCTCGAGTGGTATAAAGCAAGTTCTAGAAGCGTATGAAGCAACTACCCACAAGCAAGAAAAATATAGCCGTAGTGACGGCCCAATAGGCTCAAAGTCTCACAGGGGAATTACTAGCCAGTTGATCATGCTAAAACCATACAAATCACAAAAGCATTTCAAAGCAGAATTTTGCATTAAGAATTATTTTCATGTTTTCAAAATATTTAAGGCGAGCATATACACATATAGCAAGCATCCATGGAGGTTAACATAAAACAAAGCAGAGGACTAATTTGAATTTTAAAAACCTAAGAATTTAGGCGAAAGTAAGAAAAGATAAACATACTTTTTGAAAAACACCCCCCACACTTAATCACAGCATTGTCCTCAATGATGAAAGAAGACAAAGAAACCAAAATATAGCAAGGAATTAAAAGAGTTCAGAAACTCCCCTGGAGTCTAAACAGCTTGAAGTGCTTCCATCCAGCTTCAAAGTATTCTCCATGAAATCCCTAGCTAATTGGGCAGGTAATAGACACAAAAAGTGAAGTTTATCTAATTCACGAAACAAGAAGTAAAAACAGAAAACTAAATGTAATCTAAGTAATGCTAAATGCAAGCTATATGACAATGCAAACTATATGCAAAACGAAAAAGTAAAGAAAAAAAATAAAGAAACTAACTAACTCCGTTACCAATATGCACCATCCCATAAAAAGAATAGCCTATGCTATCTTAATTTCCAGTATAAATGAACCATTTATAGCAAAAGTTGATCATAACAGTGTCTAAACACTTGTTAAAATCATGTGAGTTCATAAGGCTCAAAAGCATGAATTTCAAAGATCCAATCAATGTCAAGAATCATTATGAGGGACAAATGGTTCAATTAAATTCAATTATAATTGCAACACACTTATACAGAAAAATTTAAAATAGCATGGAGAATGTCAAATCTCTATAAACAAACCGAGATCACCAACATCACAGATTTCAATCAACTCACAAGATGCAAGTACTAATAAACCACAATTCCAGAATTAACCAGGGATTTTCAATGCCAATTTTAGTTAAAGCAGTGAATACGGAGGCATAGAGTATCCCAAGTAAAACTGAAACAAGAAGCGATTCGAAGCATGACAGTACAAAACTTTATCAATTTATAATTGAATTAGGTGCTAAAGTATGTTTCTGTCAGATTCTGCAGATAGTATCCAGAGAAAGGAAAATAATCTAATCCCCTAATCAATATGTTGTACCAATAAAACCAAGGAATTGCCAATAGCTGCAGAAGAACGTATTGCAAACTAACAAGGTTTACAGCATCACACACAACCAGAACTTTCCCAATCAAAATACGGCACAGATAAAATACAAGAACACCTAGAAGAAATACAAACATCACCGTAAAATCCCGAAAGGTTAATCTTATTTAATTCGTACTTGAGAATCAAATGAATATCAATTTCGGGTAAAAATAAAATAAAAGAATTGTAAACCGGTTGAAAGTCCGAGTTCGAAGAAATACTGGAGTGGTGAATCTATCGATGAATATCTTAGGGAAGAAAGAAGCAGCGTCGGGCCTTGGCTCCGGTATGCCAGGCGGTGGCAGCCTTGCGGATAGGGGGGTGCTGCTAGTGAGAGAAAAAGAGCAGCGTCGACATTATACAAAGAACGGTGCTGGGACTGCGTCGGGTTGAAGAAAAACAGAGATAGAGACTCGTGTTTGAGAGATGGAGTGGTGAGAGATGAGGCGGCGTCGGAAGGAAGAAGAAGAAAAGAAGGATGAAGCGGAGAGAGAGATTGGGGTTAGCCACCAGTGAAAGAAAATGGAATGGTGTCGGTTAGAATTCCGGTGCAGGAAAATCGGTTTGGGGGTGGCTGCGCGATGCCAGGCGGTGGCGATGGAGGAAGAGGATGATAGGAAGTGGCGGAGAGAAGGAGAAGAAGGAGTCGAAGAAGAAAAGAAGAATTTGGGAAAAAGAAGAATTATGGTAAAATAGAAAATAAAATGAAATACTTTTGTGCGGTATTTTTTTTTTAATAAAAATGAAAAACCTGACTTAAATTTTTAAAATTTTCTGAGTCATCCTGAAAAAGGTTGAGTTCGACCTTTTTCAGGTTGACTCAGGGATTTTTAGCTTTGTTTGCAAAAATGCCTGTGTCGACCCAGAAAAAGGGTCGAATTGGACCCTTTTTTCCAGGTCGGAACAGGAAATTTCTCACCTTCAACTCGACCTTGCTTTTCAGGTCGGGTTCGACCCTCAGGCGGGTCCAAACAGAAAATTTTCAAAATAGCAATTTTTCTCCCAAATAAAAGCAGAATTGGTTGAAACGGAGCAAAAGAGTTTTACCTAACTGTGCACGTGTGCAATGGATACATGTATAATGTGAAATGCATAAATGGAACAATTAGCTCAAGATAAAAATGAAATCATGGAATTTAAAATTCACAAATGAGACTCAAACAAGAGTTAAGTGAAGAAAACTCCCTCTTTGCAGCGATAGAGAATTGTTCCAATGCGATACCTATAATGCAAAACTTAACACTAATAAAAACTTAAAAGAAATCAAATCACTAAAAATAAAAGAAAGGATATAAATGAGGGATTGCCTCCCATCCAGCGCCGTCATTTAACGTCTTTGGCTAGACATAAAATTGCTACTTCACATCAGGGTCGACATAGGTTGGTGCATCCAGGTACATGATTTCCATTTTATTGCACCTTGCCTTGGTCTTTTCCATGTTCGGATCCAGTCTCCTTTGAGCTTGCCTGATTGGTTTAGCATCTTCTTCCAACAAGATCTTGTGCATACAAAATGAAGGGCTAATTCCCTTAATGTCAGCAATGCTCCACCCAATTGCTTCTTTATACTCCCTTAAAACTCTCAAAAGCTTCTCTTCTTGGAGTGGAGTGAGTTTGCTAGAAATGATCATAGGAAGGGAATACTTCAAATGAGCAGGTAAAGGTTTGAGTTCAATCTCTGGTGGTTTGATGATCGAAGGAACCAATTTGCTTGAAGGTGTTGGAAGTTGCAAATAAAACAAATTTTCCTTATGTGTCTTGGTTGGCAAAGTCTTTAAGTTTGAAATCACTTCACATACCTTCTCACAAGGTGCCAACTCAAGTTCCCCATATGATTTGTCATCAAACCCATTGAACATCACTTTCTCAACCTTATCTTCATTGTCTAACATCATAACTTTTTCAGACAAACTATCCAAAATGTCAATGGAGAATACGACATGAACATCACTTGGATAGTGCATAGTATCGAAGATGTTAAACTTCACCATCTTTCCATCAAACTCCATGGTCATAGTACCTTCAAACACATCGATCTTTGTTCGGGCAGTCCTCAAGAAGGGTCTTCCAAGTATTAACGGTGTACGACTAAGCTCGAGGTCATCTTCCTCCATTTTAAGCACATAAAAGTCTGCTGGAAATACTAAGTCATTCACCTGCACCAAAACATCCTCAACAAGCCCCTCAGGGTAAACATTAGATCGATCGGCGAGTTGTACAACCACGCCGGTTTCAATTAGAGGACCAATATTCTAGGAAACATAAATAGAATAAGGCATGGCATTTATGGAAGCACCTAAGTCACACAATGCCTTTTCAAATTCATTATTTCCTATGATGCATGAAATGGTGAAAGAACCACGATCCTTACATTTAGGAGGAAGCTTTCGTTGGAGAACTGCAGAAACATTTTCACTCATACTTACCCTCTCATTTCCCTTGGGTGTCTTCTTGTTAGTGCATAGCTCCTTGAGCCACTTTGCATATCGAGGAACTTGCTTATTAGCATCGATGAGGGGAATGTTCACTTGCACTTTCCGAAATGTCTCCCAAATGTCCTTTTCTTGATCAACCTTTTTTCTGCTTAGAAAACCTAGATGGAAATGGAGGAGCACTAATGTTAGGTGTTAAATCCTTATTCACAAGAGTTGAAGGACTTACCTTTGTAGTATTTGAAGAAGGATTTCCATTTGTAGCCTTTTGAACACTTTTGGATGGGTTAATAATATCTGGAGAAATTCCTGTTTCGACCCCGTCAGGGGTCGAGTTTGACCCTCCAGCGGGTTGAATCAGGTTGTCTTCCTCCTCTTGTCCAGTTCGACCTTCCTCAGGGTCTAGTTCGACCCTTTTCGGGGTCGAATTAGAAAGTGTTTTCTTACCCTTTTCAACAATTCCATCACCAAGATTCTCAACTTCACGAAGATCACCAACCTGCTTTCCACATTTAAGGGTAATTGCCTTAAGCTCCGCCCTTGGGTCAATGGTTTCAGAGGGAATATTTCCAGAAAGTTGGTTTTCTATCCTACTCACAGTAGTGGCAAGTTGCCCCACTTGATTCCTTAGATTGGTGAGTTCTCCATCATGTCTCAAAAAGGCCTCATTTATCTTCACTTGGACTTCATTTAATTGCAACTGAGTTTCACCCATCTTTTTCAACATTACCACAAAACCTAAACTCTGCCCTTGATTCATTGGTTGACCTTGAACATTTTGTTGGACAGGTTGAGGTGGGTAAGGTGGCCTGATGGTATTGTTGGGGTTACCATACCTTAAGTTTGGATGTTGCTGCCACCCAGGGTTATAAGTGTTGGGATATGGATTAGTCCTCTGCTGGGAACCCTGATACCCAACTGCTTTGACTTCTTCTACCTGGTCATCAAATAAGGTGGGGCAAGCATCAGTGGGATGATCAATGGAAGTGCATAAACCACATACCATTTGATTGTTGCTCATGCCCAATTGCTTTTTCACCAAGGAAGTAAGTTGAGAAATTTGTTGCTCCAGTCTAGAAGTGCTAATGCTGGCTTCCTTCACCTTATGTACTTTTCGTTCATCAATTCCATACCCATGACAAGCCCTAGCTTGAGATTCTATCAGCCTCCAAATCTCATCGGTGTTCTTAAGCATCAAATCTCCGCCGGCAGAGCAATTGAGTAACTTTTTCTCCATCATGAAGAGTCCATTGAAGAAAGCATGCAACAATTGAAGATCTGAGTACATGTGGTTAGGACAACTATTCACCAACCTGTTGAATCTATCCAGTATTCGTATAAGCTCTCACCATCCATCTGCTCAATTCCGACAATTTGTTTTTGAATCAGAGATGTCTTTGCAGCAGGGAAGTATCTCTCAAAGAATGCTGCAAGGAAAGCTGCCCAAGAGTCAATGCTTCCGACTGGTAAGTCATCCAACCAATCTCTTGCTGCTCCTTCAAGAGAAAGAGGAAAAGCACGCATCCTGACTTGATCCTCTTCAACTCCTGGTGGTCCCGTAGAAGAACAAATCATTAGAAAGCATTTACTATGCTTAATAGGGTCATCTCCAGCTGATCCATTAAATTTAGGTAATAAATTAATGAATCCTATTTTCAGTTCAAATGGAGCTTGCAGCCTATTGTACTGAATGCAAAGCGGTAGATTGTTCAGGTGAGGAGCCATGATCTCCCTCATAGGCCGATTGTTTGCCACCCTTGCCAGTGGTTTAGGAGGTTGTAACTGGACATTCCGATTTTGATCTTGAGGTAGAGGAGGTGGTAGTGGTGGATCTCCAACACGATTATTCACTCCATTTTCTTCTTCCATCTTTTGTTGATCTTCTTGAAATTTTCTTCTCCTTTGATTTTGTCCAAACCTTTCAATCTCAGGATTATATTCGTATTTGGGTTGTAATCCTTCAGTTCTACGGGTCATGCACTACCTGAAAGCCAAATAGACAGAAAACGAAAACAAACAACAAAAGAGAGCAATAAAAAAATAAAATTTGAACTAAACTAAACTAAGAGAAAAGTAGCTAATTTACTTAACTCCCCGGCAACGGCGCCAAAAATTTGATGCGCGTCGCAACACACCAAATAAAAATCACAATTCTCTAACTTATAGCTAGGGTAAATACGAGTCGAATCCCAAGGGAGACAGAGTTGATCTCTCAATTTGTTTTCTTCCCAAAGCTTTTTCCGACTGTCGAAATTCCCAGCAAAATCCAAAAAAACAAAAACTCAATTTGATTTGAGACATGCGGCCCCTTATATTTGCTAACCTAATTTTGCTTAAGTTTTTGGCAATTTACAATTTTGCCATAAAGTCTAAAACCAACTAAAAAATAAACAATATGGGCCACACACTATTTTTCTAGACCCAAATGTCAAATATCCACTAGAAATAGCAAGCCCAAAGAATTAGGCCCAATGTGCCCAAATTTCTGTCCTCAATCCTTGTGGCCTGTTTCGACCCTACTGACAGGTCGAGTTTTCAATGAGAGCAGGTTGAGAAAACAGGTCTAAACAGGAAAATTCTTGTTTGCTCTTGGTGAATGTTGATCCCTTCTTTGCAGATTCACTTAATTGCTCCCATATGTATTCCTTTGATTCCAATTCACTTTCCAAGTACCTAAAACACATAAAGGAACAAACTAAGTGCAAATCAACTCAAAAAGTCACTAAAACACCTTCATAGGACACTAAAAGAATAGGAAAATTAGCACTCAACACAAAGCCTTATTTATAGGCCAAATGAGCTTGCTCACCAAGTAGAGATCAAGGGCCACAATTTGATAATTGGTGACCAAGTAAAATCAATGACTTAGATTGCTCACCTTGATGGCCAAGTATGATGCGCCAAGGGCTTATCATGGCTTAGAAGAGCACATTGGAGCTAATGAAGATCATGTCTTGGATTTACATGGAGATGTCATGAATGCAAGCTTGGAGGAGCATGGAGTTGGAAGCATCGCATGTGACCGGCCATTGCTTGGAGAAGCCGCGCAACACCGGCCACATGACTGGCCACTCGACCGGACATCGCATGCGACATCGTATGGAGCAATCGGCCACAACCGGCCAACGCATGAGGCACCAACCGGCCACAACCGGCTATCGCATGGGCCATCCGGGCACAACCGGCCATTTGATCCTTTAGCCATTTCGCATGGTCCAATGACTAGGGCTCGGACTAAAAGGTTCAAGGAAGCTTTATTGGGCTTTGTTAGATCTCATCTTGGAGGTTTGGAGTCCATTGAAGAACAATTGGAGAGCATTGAAGTCGACATCACCAAGAATATTCCCATCGATTCCAAGATATTCACCTTACTTGAAATCGATGATCATTAGTTCTTATGTTGTGTAATTCGGCCACATGGGCCTTTATTCTATCTTAGATTAGTTATTTATTTAGTCTAGAAGACATTGGGTTGGGCGTTGTTTGACTAAGTCCAATCCTTGCTTAATTAGGTTATGTATTTACTTTTCCTAGTAGGACAAGGAGTAGATAATTTCCTTGTCCCTTCCTTTTATGTATGCCGCCCCTTATAGGGATTGGAGTAGGTTATGCGCCAACCCCTCCCCTATATAAGGACTCTTTTATCTCTTGAAGACATAAGTTGAGTTGATTAATAAAGTTGAGGTTTTTACACCCAAATTGATTATCTTAGCTTCATTGTTCTAGTTTGAGCAAACTTAGGGTTCTTCAATCTTGTAGAGTCCTAGCAAACAATTAGGTTGTGATTGCTTAATTGTTTGTGAATCTTGTGATCTTAGGTGTTCAATTGCAGGTCGAATTGAGGGTCTAAGGCCGACGAGCGAAGGAGGATTTATCAAGTAAAGATTGTCGACATACTCATCTAGAAGTTTGGTGATTCAAGTTGATCTTAGGCGGGTCTCTAATGTGGATTTGGACCGATATACAACTAGATTCGTATGAATTGGTAATCAGAGCTTAGGTTTATCATCTTCAATCTGTAAATCTATCTTTTTATTCATCATTCATCACGTTTTCATCCATCGATTTCACCCTTACACTCATCGCACCACCCTTCTTGAAAATTAAAAAAAAATAAAAAAATATTTCGACCAGAAACTTGTGATTTTTGTTCTGGATTCGTTTGAGCTCGGAAAGCTTTGAAATTTGAGATCTAGACTTCTTTTAGTGTGATATTTCTGGGAAAAATATTGAAAAAAATCAAAAAAAATCTGTGCTTTTATCGATTTTCGACATCAACTAATGTTTTTGATTTGTGAATTAGGGTTTTTGTGCAATTAGTTCAATTTGTTGCAATTAACTCTAATTGTTTGTGTAATTGGATATCTTGGGCTGCTTTTGCTGTGAATTGTGATTTAATTTGAAGAATTTCTGGTTATAAACCCTATTAGAGACAAGTGGTACAAAATTGGAGATAAGTGGTACTAGGGTTTACTAATCGATTTGGTTGTTTAAATTGTGCTTGAATTGAGTTTTTGTGCAGCAACTTTGGAGAAGGGATTTGACATCAAGAGCCTGCATAAGTGGTTTGGTTTGGTTTGAGATCACTTTCCTTTGATTCACAATAATTTTGCTACTAATTGTTTGTTCCTCAAGTAGGTCACGAGAAGAAAGGAGTGCTCTAGGAGTTGCTCTTATTAGGCCTATTGAAAGCTAGAAAAAGGCATAATCTTGAGAGATCATCAAGAGAGTAGTGGACCACCAACCCATAGGATTTGAGTACAAACACGAGAGCACAAGTTAAAGGTATAAATACACACACACTTGTGAGGATTTTTACTACTAATCTTTGTTCTTTTTGTAGGTACTATGGAAGGAGAACAAGAACAAGCCAACGTGGCTACTATGGTGCAAGCTCTAATGCAACGTTTGGACAATATGGATACTAAATTCGATGCCTTGGCCGATCATGTCCAACCAGTAAAGGATGGCAAAAATCAACAAGCTCAACCACCTCAACAAAGGGCTAATGCCGCACACAACAATGAGAGGATTCAACTTCCACCACCGAGACAAATTGCTAGGTTGGATCCAATAGAAAGATTGAGGTAACAAGAGCTTGGAGGTCAAGCAATCAATGAGAATATGCGGCCTAGGAGGGGAATCGAAATAGAAGAGCCCAAAGACAACATCAAATACAAAATCCCTAAATTCAATGGGAGAGGGTCTCCATCCGATTATTTGGAGTGGGAGTCGAAATTGGATATGTACTTCGATTACTATCCTCATGCCGAGCCAAAGAAGGTGCAAATTGCTACTCTTGAATTCACGGAGAATGCTTTGATACATGGTTATCGTTAAAGAGCTTTGTGAGGAAGAGGTTTGTTCCAAGCTTTTACACTAATGGTCTCTACCAAGAGTTGCAATCTTTGAGGCAAGGAACTAGGAGTATTGATGAATATTACTCCGAGATGATGTTGTTAATGTCTAGGGCCGAGGTTGATGAAGCTCCACAAGCTACTATAGCTAGATTTATGGCGAGGTTGAATAGAGAAATTCATGACATTGTGGAGATGCAACAACACTATGATGTTGAGGAATTGCTTCAACATGCTTTGAAGGCCGAGAGCCAAGTAAAGAGGAATAAGAAGAGCTTTTCATCATCATCAAGCTCATGGAAAACTACAATCAAGAAAGATGATAGGTCGACCAAAGAGAAGGAGTTGGCGCAAAAGGGAGCTACCTCTAAAACTGATTTTAAGTCTTCATCAAGTTCATCTTCTAAGAATCATGTTAAGTGTTTCAAGTGTCAAGGTTTTGGACACTATGCTAAAGATTGTGTTAACAAGATAGTGTTGTTCGTGAATGAACAAGGAGAAATCGAAAGTGAAGATGAAGAGATTACTCTAGGATCTAGTGGTGATGGAGATGATGAAGGGGATGCGCATGATGATAGTGATGATGGTGTCGGTTTTGCACTTAAGAGTTTGGTTGCTAGGAGAACTTTGAGTACTTATGTGAAAGACGATGTGAACAATCAAAGAGAGAACTTGTTTCATACTAGGATGTATGCGAATGGAAAGCCTAGTAGTGTGATTATTGATGGTGGGAGTTGTACAAACATAGCTAGTGTTTATTTGGTGAAGGAGATGCAATTACCCACTACAAAACACCCTAAACCCTATAGCTTAGGTTGGATCAATGATAAGGAGGAAATTAGGGTTAACAAGCAAGTTTTAGTTTCTCTTTGTTTGGGCAGGTAAAAAGGAGATGTATTGTGCGATATCTTACCCATGCAAGCATGCCATGTACTACTTGGTCGACCATGGCAATACGACAACAAGGTTCAACATGATGGTGAGACGAACCAATATACTCTCATGTGTGTTAAGAAGCCTTTTACTTTTATTCCGTTATCACCTCAAGAAGCTTTAAAAGATCAATTAAAATTGAAAGAGGACTTTACTAAGCTAGTTTCGGAATTTAGGGCTAAAGAAAAGACTAATCATGCTAATTTAGACTTGAGTTGTGATTTACTTGAAAAGCATGCTAGTTCTAAGAAAGTTAATAAGGAGTGTATGTTAGCTACTAAGAGTGAGATTAAACAAGCTTTGAATGATAATTCTGTTTTGATCTTGCTTTTTCTTAAATATACACTTGTGAGCACTAACCACTTGGAAAGCGAGCTTCCAAGCAACATTATTTCACTTTTGAGTGATTATGTAGATGTGTTTCCTGAGGAGATTCCTAGTGGTTTACCACCAATTAGGGGGATTGAACATCAAATTGACTTCATCCCTGGGGCGCAAATACCAAATAAGCCAGCTTATAGGACAAATCCTGAAGAAACAAAGGAATTGGAGAAGCAAGTTGGTAAACTACTTCAAAAAGGTTTTGTGCGTGAAAGCCTTTCTCCATGTGCAGTTCCTGTTTTGCTTGATCCTAAGAAGGATTGGACTTGGAGAATGTGTGTTGATTGTAGGGCAATAAACAACATAACGGTAAAGTATCGTCACCCTATTCCTAGATTAGATGATATGTTAGATGAATTGCATGGTTCTTGCTTATTTTCTAAGATTGATCTTAAGAGTGGCTATCATCAAATTCGCATGAAAGAGGGTGATGAATGGAAAACTGTCTTTAAAACTAAATTAGGGTTGTATGAATGGTTAGTTATGCCATTTAGATTGACTAATGCACCTAGTACATTCATGCGAGTAATGAATCATGTTTTAAGAGCTTTTATTGGTAAGTTTGTTGTTGTTTATTTCGATGATATACTTTTTGTATAGCCGAAACCTAGATGAGCATGTTAAGCACTTGCGTTGTGTGTTAGATGTACTTACAGTTGAGAAATTGTATGCTAACCTTAAGAAGTGCACCTTTTGCACAAACAAGCTTGTTTTTCTTGGTTTTGTGGTGTCGTCGCAAGGTATAGAAGTTGATGCGAAAAAGATCAAGGCAATCAAAGATTGGCCAACCCCCACCAACGTTGGTCAAGTAAGATCTTTTCATGGACTAGCCGGATTCTATAGGAGGTTTGTTAAGGACTTTAGCACCTTAGCCGCACCTATTACAAGTGTAATGAAGAAGAATCCACCATTCAAGTGGGGAGATGAACAACAAGAAACATTTGAGACTTTGAAGGAAAACTAACTAATGCTCCTTTGCTTGTTTTACCTAACTTTAACAATACTTTTGAGATTGAATGCGATGCATCAGGGGTTGGAATTGGAGCTATTTTGATGCAAGGTGGGAAGCCCGTCGCATACTTTAGTGAGAAATTGAATGGGGCTACATTGAATTATCCAACCTATGACAAAGAGTTGTATGCTCTTGTGAGGGCGTTGCAAACTTGGCAACACTACCTATGGCCTAAGGAATTTGTGATTCATACGGATCATGAGAGCTTGAACTATTTAAAAGGCTAACAAAAGTTGAACAAAAGACATGCTAAGTGGAGCGAATTCATTAAGTCTTTTCCTTATGTTGTGCGATACAAACAAGGTAAGGAGAATGTTGTAGGCGATGCTTTATCAAGGAGGTATGTCTTACATTCCATGTTTGATTCTAAGTTTCTTGGTGTTGAGAATATTAAGGAATTATATGCTAGTGATGTTTATTTTGGTGAAATATTTAAAGCATGTAAAAATTCTGGATTTGGAAAGTATTATAAGCATGATGGATTTGGAAAGTATTCGCATCTTGCTCTTGAGGGAATCGCATGAAGGGGGATTAATGGGTCACTTTGGAGTTGATAGAACATATGATATATTGCATGAACACTTCTTTTGTCCTAAGATGCGACATGATGTAGGGAAGTATATTGCTAATTGTATTGTTTGTTTGCAAGCTAAACCTACTTCTAAACCTCATGGATTGTATACTCCTTTGCCTATTCCTCATGAACCATGGACTCATATTAGTATGGACTTTGTGTTAGGATTACCTCGTTCTAGGAGAGGTAAAGATTCTATCTTTGTGGTTATTGATAGGTTTTCTAAGATGGCACACTTTATTGCATGTACTAAAACGGATGATGCCATTAATGTAGCTAATTTCTTCTTTAAGGAAATTGTTAGACTACATGGAATGCCTAGGACGATTGTGAGTGATAGAGATGCTAAGTTCTTAAGTCACTTTTGGAGAACTTTGTGGGCTAAGTTGGGTACTAAGTTGTTGTTTTCTACTACTTGTCATCCTCAAACCGATGGTCAAACGGAAGTAGTTAATAGGATTTTGTCTACTTTACTTAGGGCGTTAATTAAGAAGAACTTAAGAACTTGGGAGGATTGTCTACCTCATGTCGAATTTTCATATAATAGAAGCATACATAGCACCATTGGACATTCACCTTTTGAAACTGTGTATGGCTTTAATCCTTTAACCCCATTAGATTTGTTGAGTTTACCTTTGAGTGTGCAAGTCGACATGGATGGACAAAGGAAGGCCGATTATGTTAGGGAACTTCATGCTAGGGTTCGAGCTCAAATTGAGAAGAAAACACAACACTACATGAAGATTACTAACAAGGGGCGCAAAGAGATCATCTTTGAACCCGGAGATTAGGTTTAGTTGCATCTAAGGAAGGAGAGGTTCCCTGAAAAGAGAAAGTCTAAGCTTTTACCTTGTGGAGATGGTCCATTCCAAGTCTTGGAGAGGATCAACAACAACGCCTACAAGCTAGATCTTCCAAGTGAATATGCCAATGTAAGTGCTACTTTTAAGGTTTCAGACTTATCCTTGTTTGATAGTGATGCAGATTTGAAGACAAATCCTTTTCAAGGGAGAGGGGATGATGCGCCAAGGGCTTATCAGGGCTTAGAAGAGCACATTGGAGCTAATGGACATCATGTCTTGGATTTACATGGAGATGTCATGAATGCAAGCTTGGAGGAGCATGGAGTTGGAAGCATCGCATGGGACCGGCCATTGCTTGGAGAAGCCACGCAACACCGGCCACTCGACCGGACATCGCATGCGACATCGCATGCAGCAACCGGCCACAACCGGCTATCGCATGGGCCATCCGGGCACAACCGGCCATTTGATCCTTTAGCCATTCCGCAAGGTCCAATGACTAGGGCTCGGGCTAAAAGGTTCAAGGAAGCTTTATTGGGCTTTGTTAGATCTCATCTTGGAGGTTTGGAGTCCATTGAAGAACAATTGGAGAGCATTGAAGTCGACATCACCAAGATATTCCCATCGATTCCAAGATATTCACCTTACTTGAAATCGATGATCATTAGTTCTTATGTTGTGTAATTCGGCCACATGGGCCTTTATTCTATCTTAGATTAGTTATTTATTTAGTCTAGAAGACATTGGGTTGGGCCTTGTTTGACTAAGTCCAATCCTTGCTTAATTAGGTTATGTATTTACTTTTCCTAGTAGGACAAGGAGTAGGTAATTTCCTTGTCCCTTCCTTTTATGTATGCCGCCCCTTATTGGGATTGGAGTAGGTTATGCGCCAACCCCTCCCCTATATAAGGGCTCTTTTATCTCTTGAAAACATAAGTTCTGTTGATTAATAAAGTTGAGGTTTTTACACCCAAATTGATTATCTTAGCTTCATTGTTCTAGTTTGAGCAAACTTAGGGTTCTTCAATCTTGTAGAGTCCTAGCAAACAATTAGGTTGTCATTGCTTAATTGTTTGTGAATCTTGTGATCTTAGGTGTTCAATTGCAGGTCAAATTGAGGGTCTAAGGCCGACGAACGAAGGAGGATTTATCAAGTGAAGATTGTCGACATACTCATCTAGAAGTTTGGTGATTCAAGTTGATCTTAGGCGGGTCTCTAAGGTGGATTTGGACTGATATACAACTAGATTCGTATTAAAGTACTTCCTAAGGAAGTTGTGCTTGGACGCCAAGAACTTCTTCATGAAGTTCTGGCAATCTTAGCCACATCACAGCCACGGTCTATCATAGATAAGGTTAATCAACTTTGTGCCAGCTACTTATGGAAGGGTTGTGCTGGGAATTGTAAAGGAGCCAGAGTCAGCTGGAATCAGGTCTGTCTTCCAAAGTCTGAGGGAGGTCTGGGTTTTAAAGATATATTATACTAGAATAAAGCATGTATAATAAGGAATTTATAGTTGATCTATAGTCAAGAAGGTTCAATTCGGGTTTCTTAGATTGAGGAATATGTGCTCAAGGGACGGAATATAATGGATATTCCTCTTTTGCAAAGATATAGTTGGAGTTTCAAAAAGCTTCTGAAGCTTAGGATCTTGGTGCAGCAGCATATTCTTCAGAATGATAATTGGCCTTTCATTGGGAACAAGTTCAAAGTTGGTCTTGTGTATGAATGTCTGAAGCTCAAACAGGAAAAGAAACAATGGCAAAAGCTAATCTGGTTTCCTATGCACATCCCTAAATGTTCTTTTATCACTTGGTTTTTAATTTTGAATAGATTGCTTACAAAGGACAAATTAACAAAATGGGGTGTGGCACTAGATTCAATAGAATGTTTGCTTTGTGGGGTTTCTGATGAGTCTCATGATCATCTATTTTTCTCATGTGTTTACTCTAAAACTGTTCGGCATCAGGTCTTGCATACTTGTGGCTTTTCTTGAACAGCGAACGACTGAGAGTTCGAGTTATCTTGGGCTATTAACAATCTTAAAGGAGAGTCTTTACTGACTAAGATTCTTAAATTAACTTGGACATCCTACTGTTACTTGGTTTGGATAGAAAGGAACTCTAGATTTTTCAAGAGCAAGAAAAAGTCCCCTGAAGAGCTTTTTATACAAATTGGAGATTTCATCAGAGTTAAGCTTCATGGTACCAATGGAGTAGCTCCTAATTTCATAAACATGAAGCTTTGTTGCAAATGGAATTTGATGATTGATGCAGTTTCGAACTAGGATCTGATGTATTTTAATTTCTATTCTTTAGTTGTTCCTTGTTTTTGTAACTTGCTGCCAAGCATGTAGTACATTGTAAAAGCTTTTGCTTTTTGCTGGGTAATAAATTGATAATTATTATAAAAAAAAGAAAGGAGAGGGGTCGATCGGGTCCCTCAATGTCTCTGATGTGGCAGTCAACGTTTCCAACTCTTGATCTCATGCCACAGTTCTGATACGCCCATGGTTGATCATGGACTTGAAGATAACCATGGAGAGCATGGAGAGGATGTGCATGGGCTTCATGGAGCCATGAAGATGCAAGGAGACCAAGGAGATCGAGATGGACTTGCACCAAAGCTCAACAAGAAGCCATTTGAGCCTTTGAGTATGCCTGAAGGTCCAATGACAAGATTAAGAGCTAAGAAGTTCAAGGATTTACTCATGGGGTTTATTCGAACTCATCTTGATGATATGAAGTCCTTTGTAACACGGGAGTGTCCCATTCTCTCCAACAAGATGATTCAGGTGAAGATGTTGTAATTAGGAAAGCAAGCACCTTGCCATGTGAGCAGCTTGCTTTGATGACATGGATTTTGGGTGGGACCTTGAATTCCACGATGGAGCCAAGCTAGCACATCTCCAAGATGATTACATGGTGGAAGCAAGCAGCTCTCCTAGCTTGACATGTGGAGATGATCAACCAATTACTAGTTGACACCTTTCGGTCAACAATGAAGGCTTGGAAAACCTTGTGGTGAAGTACTCTCTTATGGTTGGATGTAGTTTGCAAGTTGATGACAAGTTGGAGACATCATGATTTTGAGCATGCAAATGATCAATTCAGCTGCCTACAACCCAAATTGATTTCACACTTCTTCTGAGCTCATTTTGAGCATGTTAAGTTGTACTTTGTTTAAGTTAAGCGTGTTTTATTAGTTTAGTTAAGTATGCTTAGTGTGCTAATCCTAGTATATAAGCTACGGATGAAGCTCATTTCAATTCAGATTGTAATTTTGAACTTGAACACTTGTTTTGTGCTTTGAAACCTTGTCTAGGTTCTCATAAGATTTCCTTTGTCAATTTGAGTGGTGAAATCTGTATCTCAACTTGATTTGGGAATAATAGAAGCTTGTTCATCCTTTGAATTCTACTTGTGGTGAATCTGTATCAAGCTGTGTTCATAGGTTGGTGAGTTTCAACTGGTTCTAATCTCTTGGTGGTGATTTCTGTATCCTTGATCCTATTGAACCCGTGTGCTTAATCTTGCAATTCCTTTGAAAATTGTGTTAGTTTACACCTAAACACTTCCAAAAACACTTACCCTTAGGATTGAAAGTGCTAATCTTTAAGCATTTTAAGCACATTGATCGGTCGTCAGCAAATCATAAAAATAATCCCAACAATTACTAACTAAAAATAGCTAGGGCAAGTAGGGGTCGATCCCACAGAGAGATAGGTTATTATTCTTTTTCTTAAAACAAACTAATAAAATAAAGAGAATTTTGGATTTAGAATTGAATTAAATCTAGCAAACAAGTAAAATTAACTAAGAAAGCAATAAAGAAAATTTAAGAAAACAATTAATTAGAAAGCAGTGAATAAACTGAGAAAAACAATTAAAGGAAACCCTCCAACATAAGAAAACAATTAATTAGAAAGCAGTGAATAAACTGAGAAAAACAATTAAAGGAAACCCTCCAACATAGAATCAATCTCCCTCTTGACATAAATAACATGGATCATTGATATCTAAAAATTATGAAAACGTTGGATAACTTGTTTGGAATTAAATCATAAATTACCAAGTTAGATAAAATCACTTATTACCAATCTAGATTATCCCTTTTATTCGAAAGAACTAACCATTGTATCACCAATCTATTAGTATGTCAAGAACAAAGCATTAAGAACAAGTAATTTATGAACAAGCACAACAAATAAATCAAATTATCTATTGATTCTTAAATCCCTTGCAAGAATTATTACCATTACTTCCAATTGCGACCAACAATTAAACTTAAGTTATTACCACTCTAAGTTTGACTAGCTAATGTAAACTTAATTTATCAAGATAGTGTCGACTCCAATCCATCAAAACAAGTAACATAAAATTAAAACAGAGATTTAGGAAATACCCAAAACAATTCTCATAAATAAGCACAAAATTTCACCATGATGTAAGTCAAGAGATCAATTAAATTCTACATTGGAGAAAAGAAAAGGATTACTCACTCATGAGTTGAGTGAGCATCCACAAATAAGAAGAAGAAAACTTATCTATGGATGAAGAAGAAGAGGGGGCGGCGGCTCCAAGAGTTTCTCCTCCAAATTTTCAAGCAATTCTACAATATATTTTTCTAAAGAGAGAATACCTTAAAAACCTAGACCTAAGGTGGCTATTTATATGGGAAAAATAACCTAAAGACTCCTATTGGACTTAGGATAAGACTCTAGGACGTTCTACGCTCTAACTTGGTCTCTAAGTTGGATTAAAAGTCTTCATGGAGCAAAATCCAAGTGAAAGTAGGATCCTGAAATTTCCAGAAATTGCACAGCAACTTCGACATCAGTTTTGGGCTTGAAAACGGACGAACTGGGCTTTGCACTTCAAAGGAAAGTTGTAGATCTAGGAGTTAGATTTCCAACGGCTACTCATGGGCCTAAAACGGACATCTGAGCAGAAATTTATGGCCTTTCTACCGAAACTGCGCTGAATCCTAATCCAACTAGGACTAGTTACGGGAAATTACGGGATTTGGATATTTCCTTAGATTTAGGTGACACAAATTGGGATTTTAACTCCAATTGTGGGCTTATATGGGCTGAGTATTATCTTATATAAAATATCCAAAATTCCAAAGCCTCTGGGCTTCTTCAGGGCTTGTGTTCAATCCTTCGCAATTAAAGCTCCAATCTTCATTTCTTGCTCCTTGAAATAATTCTTCAATAGTCTTCAATTCTTCAAATTATCTTCAAACACGAACTTTGCATCTTCAAATCTATAATCAAAATTACTTTGCTCTTATCTGTGTAAAAAGTCATCAAAATAGATCCAAAAGTAGTGAAAATAAGAAAATTCTCACTTTCACATCTCATAAAGACTAAAAACACAAATATTATCAAAATAAGGTAAATTAGAGCATAAATAGACTCAAAAACATAGTAAAATAGCCATAAAAATAGGGTTGTTTTTGGCTCGATCATACCTCTATATTCGGGTATTGTTGAAAGCAACTTATTTTAAGGCCTTTTGAGCCAACCCCGTATCACTTTGAAGATCAATTGAAGACCTTTGGAGATGATTTGAGCAAGAAGGCACCAATCGATACAAAGCTCATCACTTTGCTTGCTATCGAAATCTGATTGGGCTTGCATAATTCAATTCGACCATATGTGGTCTTTATTCATCTTAGTTTAGCTTATAATTCTGTTTGGATGTTATTAGGGTTGGGACTTGTTTAATTAAGTCCAATCCTTGTTTGAGTCTGTTTTATTATTTATTTTCCTAGTTGGGCTTGGACTAGATTTCCTTGTCCTTATTTTAAGTCCAAGCCGCCCCATAGGCCTTTATTTTTCCTTTAGGTCAAACCCTACACTATATAAGGATTTCGATCATCCTTTGTAAGACTAAGTTAAGTTCATCAATCAAATTTAGTGTTTATTCACCTTGTGAGTTTAGCTTCATTGTTCTAGTTTAAAAATACTTAGGAGTTCTTCAATCTTGTAGAGTCCTAGCAAACAATTAGGCAGTGATGGCTTGATTATGATTCTTGTGATCTTAGGTTGTCAATTGCAGGTCTAATTGATCATCTAAGAACGACAAAAGAAGGTTGGATCCATTGTTGAAGATTATCTAGATTTAACAAGAACTAGAAGTTTGGTGATTCAAATTGATCATTGGAAGATTTTGATGGTAGATTTGATCATATAACAACTAGATTGTTATCAATAGGTAATCAAAGCATAGGTTTTTCATCTTCAATCGGTTAAATCTATCCATTTATCCATCATTCATCAAGTTCTTCTTTAACATCGCAAAAAGCACAAGGGAAGATTTCTTATTTTATGATTTTGTGATTTTTTTTCAAGGTTCATTGTTGGTGCGATTTGGTTGAATTTTTAGATTTAGTGTTCTTACACCTTGATCTTTCATAGAAAAATAGTGAAAATTCAAAAAAAATCGAAATTGGGGTTATTTGGGGATTACGGTTTGCTATCTTGCAATTGACCTTAATTGATGCAATTGAAAGTTTGTGTTTTGATCTTGGAAGCTGCTGCTGCAATTTAAGAGTGAATTCAACACATCATAGCTCGAATTGAAAGAATTATCAAGTTTGGAGCTCATTGAAATTCAATTTGGAGCTTAAGGGTTCAAATTAGGGTTTGCGATCTAGGTGTAAATTGAACCAAATTGAAAGAGTTGTTTTGTGATTCCAAAAGTTGCTGCAAAGATTGAGTTTGAGTTTGACAATATTTACATCGAATTTGGGTTCTACAAGTTTGTTTGAGTTCTAGATCACTACTTTAATTTTCACCTTAAGTTTTTGTTACTAATTGTTTGTTCCTCAAGCAGGTCACGAGAAGAGCGAATTGATCCTTACAAGTTGTTCTTATTAGGCCTATTGAAGCTAAAGAGTGGTAAAAGGCAAGAGTGTGTGAGATTATCAAGAGTGATTAGAGGTTGGCCAGACCATAGTTGAGTGCATACACTAGTGAAAGTTGTGGTGAACACGTGTGTGTGTGTTTGTGAGGATTTTCTTTATCTTTACTAATCTTTTATTGCAGGTACAATGGGAGATAGAAGGGATGGAGAAAAATCAGGCCGACTTGGCCAATGTGTTGCAAAACTTAGTGCAATGATTAGACAACTTGTCTACAAGAATGGATCAAAGGATGGAGACCTTAGCTAATGAGGTTCAACAAGTAAGAGAAGCCTAAAATCAACATTCTCAACCACCACTACCAATGACGCAATTGGGTGTTGAAATAGTTGATGATCTTATGAGGGAGCCTAGAGTTCCTAGGGCAGCTACTAGGGGAGGTCATTTAGATCGATTGAGAGAGCAAGAAGCAGGTGGAGAAGCTTATCTAGACAACTTGCGGCCTAGGAGTTTGATAGAGAAGAGCCTAAAGATTAAATCAAGTACACAATTCCTTAGTTCAATGGAAGGGGAATTCCAGAAGATTATTTGGATTGGGAATCAAAGTTGGATATGTACTTCGATTATCATCCTTATGCCGAATTAAAGAAGGTACAAATTGCTATTCTTGAGTTTGTTGAGAATGCTTTGAATTGGTGGAATCAATTGGTACAAACTAGGAGGTGTAATAGGGAGAGGCCAATTGAAACATGGGCTGATTTGAAGAGTGCTGAGGAGAAGATTTGTGCCGAGTTACTACATTAACTCTTTATACCAACGATTACAAACTTTGAGGCAAGGGTCTAAGAGTGTTGATGAGTATTATGCAGAGATGATGTTGTTGATGCCTAGGGCTGAGGTTGAAGAAGCTCCACAAGCGACTATGGTTAAATTTTTTGCAGGTTCGAATAGGGAGATTCATGATATCATTGAGATGCAACAACACTATGATATGGAGGAAATGTTGCAAAATGCATTGAAGGCCGAAGGTCAAGTTAGGAGGAAAAGTTCGGCCAAGAAGAGTTATTCATCATCAAGTAGCTCATGGAAAACTCTTTATAATAAAGATGAGAGGATGCCATTCAAGGAAAAGGAACGTGTGAAAAAGGAGTATGTGAGTCCTAAAACCGAAAGTAAGGGTTCTAGTTCATCATCGAAATCTAACATCAAGTGCTTTAAGTGTCATGGTTTTGGTCACTATGCTAAGGATTGTGTTAATAAGAAGGTGATGTATTTTAATGAGCATGGTGAGCTTTTGAGTGAAAAGGAAGGTGATTTCAACCTAGATTCTAGTGGGGATGGTGATGATGAAAGGGACGATGATGAGGCTGCAATTGATGATGGTGATGAGTTAGTGCCACTTAAAAGTTTGGTAGCTAGGAGAACCTTGAGTGCATATGTGAAAGGTGATGTTCAGAATCAAAGGGAGAATCTATTTCACACTAGGTGCTATGTGAATGGAAAACCAAGTTGTGTGATTTTAGATGGAGGGAGTTGTACAAACATAGCTAGTATTTATTTGGTGAAGGAGTTACAACTACCTACTTCTAAGCATCTTAAACCCTATAGCTTAGGTTGGTTCAATGATATAGAAGAAATTAGGGTTAACAAACAAATTTTAGTTACTCTTTCTTTAAGCAGGTACAAAGAGGATGTTTTGTGTGATATCTTACCTATGCAAGCTTGTCATGTTTTGCTTGGGAGGCCATGGCAATATGACAACAAAGTGCATCATGATGGGGAGACAAATAGGTACTCTTTTGTTTGCGGTAAGGTTCCTATCACTTTATTAATTCCTTTATCTCCTCAAGAAGGTTTAAAAGATCAATTGAAATTCAGAGATGATTTTGCTAAATTGGATGCTGAATTTAGGGTTACAGAGAAGAGTAAAACAAAACCTAAAATTGATGATTTAGGCATTGAAAATAGGGCTGTTTTGAGTGAAAAGAAAGAGATTTCTTGGAAAGTTGTTAAAGAGTGTATGATCTTACTTTTGTTTCGAAATACACTTATGAGTACTAACAACTTGGCTGGAGATATTCCAAGCAACATTGTGTCTCTTTTGAATGAATTTGCAGATGTGTTTCCTGAAGAAATTCCTAGTGGATTACCACCCATTAGAGGAATTGAACATCAAACCGATTTCATCCATGGAGCACAAATTCCTAATAAGTTAGCATATAGAACAAATCCTGATGAGACTAAGGAGTTGGAGAAACAAGATGGAGAGTTGCTTGAAAAGGGCTACGTGCATGAAAGCCTTTCTCTATGTGTTGTTCATGTGTTTCTTGTTCCTAAAAACGATGGAACTTTGAGAATGTGTGTTGATTGTCGAGCTATTAACAACATAACAGTAAAATATCGTCATCCAATACCTAGATTAGATGATATGCTAGATGAATTGCATGGTGCTATTTTATTTTCTAAGATTGATTTTAAGAGTGGGTACCATCAAATTCGCATGAGAGAGGGTGATGAATGGAAAACTGCCTTTAAAACTAAACTTGGATTGTATGAATGGTTAGTTATGCCTTTTGGATTAACTAATGCACCTAGTACTGTTATGAGGCTAATGAACCATGTTTTAAGAGCTTTTATTGGCAAGTTTGTAGTTGTCTACTTTGATGATATACTTGTGTATAGCCGCACTTTAGAGGATCATGTTAAGCAGTTGCATTGTGTGTTAGATGTACTTAGGGTTGAAAAGTTGTATGCTAACCTGAAGAAGTGCACCTTTTGCACAAATAGGCTTGTTTTTCTTGGTTTTGTTGTGAGTGCGCAGCGTATTGAAGTAGATGAAGAAAAGATCAAAGCCATAAAAGATTGGCCAACACCCACCAATATTGGTCAAGTTCGACCATTCCATGGCTTTGTTGGATTTTATAGGAGGTTTGTTAAGGACTTTAGCACCTTGGCAGCACCTATAACAATGTGGTGAAGAAGAATGCACCGTTCAAATGGGGTCCAGAAAAACAAGAGGGGTTTGAGACATTAAAGATTAAGCTTTACTAATGCCGCTCTGCTTGTTTTACCTAATTTTAATTCTACTTTTGAAATTGAAAGTAATGCATCTGGTGTAGGAATTGGAGCTGTTTTGATGCAAGGAGGGAAGCTCGTAGCTTACTTGAGTAAGAAATTGAATGGGGCTGCATTGAACTATCCAACTTATGACAAAGAGTTGTATGCTTTTGTGAGAGCATTGCAAACTTGGCAGCACTATTTGTTGCCTAAAGAGTTCGTTACAGCGCCAAAATTGATTTTTTAGGGCCTGTTTGGCATCATTGCCACTTCTGTTTTTTTGTTGCCAATTTCAATTTTTTGAAAACAAATCAACTGAAAGTATGTTTGGATAGATGAATTTGTTTTGGAAAAAATGTCAACAACACCCATGTTTCGAAAAAAAAAAGTGGAAACAATAATTTTCTACTTCCAATGGTTTCCAAAATGTTTCCAAAGTAAACAAACACGCGCTGATGAATAGTTTAATGAGGTATGGCCTTCGATTCTCAGATACTGCATATCAGCTTTTTCCTTATTTTTTAAGTCTAGCTCTTGATGCACCAAGGGCTTATCATGGACATGAAGAACACAATGGAGCTCATGGAAGGGATGATCAAGGGTTGCAAGGAAGCATGGACAAGTTTAAAGGAGAGGATGGAATCGCAAATCACCATGAAGATGCCATATGATCCTTTGAAGAGGCCTTAAGGTCCGATGACTAGAACAAGGGCTAAGAAGTTCAAAGATGCTTTAACAAGTCTTATTCGACATCATCTTGAAGGTTTAAAGTCCATTGAAGATCAATTGAAGAGCATTGAAGACAATAAGCAAAGGAATATTCCCATTGATTCCAAGTTATGCACCATACTTGAAATCGATGAACCCTAATGCTTCCATTTTGTAATTCGGTCATATGGGCCTTAATTCTATCTTAGATTAGCTATTTAATTAGTTTAGATGACATTGGGTTGGGCCTTGTTTGACTAAATCCAATCCTTGCTTAATTATGTTATGTTATTTACTTTTCCTAATAGAACAAGGACTAGGCTATTTCCTTGTTCCTTCCTTTATGTATTGCTGCCCTTAAGGCTTTAGGATTAGGGGAGGGATGTCGACTTGATGCCTATATAAAGGCACCATTCCCCTCTTGTAAAGTCATGTTAAGTTGATTAAATAAAGTTGAGGTTATTCACCCAATTGATTATCATAGCTTCATTGTTCTAGTTTGAGCAAACTTAGGGTTCTTAAATCTTGTAGAGTCCTAGCAAACAATTAGGTCTTGTGAGCTTAATTGTTTGTGAATTTTGTGATCTTAAGTTAACAATTGCAGATCAAATTGAAGACTTAGGGCGACGAACGGAGAGATTAAGCTTTGTGAAGATTATTGATCTACTCATCAAGGTGTGGATGATATTCAAGTCGACTTTGATAGCTATTCAAGGGTAGATTTGAATCTAAAGCAACTAGATTCGTATCAATTGGTAATCAGAGCATAGGTTGTCATCTTCAATCGGTAAAATCTATCCTTCTATTTATCATTCATCAAGTTTTCGTCCATCAAAGTTCATCTAGTTCATATCGCACCATAGCTTGAAAAATCAAAGAATCAGAAACTTTGAAAAATCATAGCGGATTTATCTTAACTCCGTTTACTTTGTAATTTCAGATTTAGAGTCCTTATAACTAGTAGTTATATCAAAACATATCAAAAAAATAAAAAATAAATAAAAAAATATTTCGACCAGAAACTTGTGATTTTTGTTCTGGGTTCGTTTGAAGTTAGAAAGCATTGAAATTTGAGATTTAGACTTCTTTTAGTGTGATCTTTCTGGGAAAATACTAAAAAAATAAAAAAAAAAATCTGTGGTGTTATCAACTTTTTGCAGATTCTAGGGTTTTGTTTTGAGAATTTGGGGATTAGGGTTTATATTGTGCAATTGATTCAATTTGTTGCCATTAACCCTAATTGAGTGTTTGAGTATCTTGAGTTGCTTTTGCTGTGAATTAAGGTTTAATTTGAAGAATTTCAGGTTAAAACCCTATTGGAGACAAGTGGTACAAAATTGGATCTAAGTGGTACTAGGGTTTTTAACTAATCGATTTGGTCGATTTGTGCTGTTTGATTGAGTTTTTGTGCAGCAAGTTTGGAGAAGGAAATCGACATAAGAAACCTGCATAAGTGGTTTGGTTTGGATTGAGATCACTTTCCTTTGATTAACAAAAATTTTGCTACTAATTGTTTGTTCCTCAAGTAGGTCACGAGAAGAAAGGAGTTCTCTAATGAGTGGCTCTTATTAGACCTATTGAAGCTAGTAAAAGGCCTAATCTTGCGAGATCATTAAGAGAGTAGTGGACCACCAATCTGTAGGTTGAGTGCAAACACGAGGGCACAAAGGTATACACACACAGACTTGTGAGGAATTTTTGCTACTAATCTTTGTTCTTGTTTAGGTACCATGGGAGATAGACAAGAAGAGAAAAATCCAGAAGTAAACACGGCTTCCATGTTACAACAAATACTTCAACAACTTGGCACCTTGTCTACTAGATTGGATGCTATAGAAATTCGAAATCAACCTCCTCAACAAGGAGCCAATGCTGCAAACAACAATGAAAGAGCTCAACCTCCACCACCAAGACAACTTGTTCCTAGATTGGATCCTATGGAGAGATTGAGGCAACAAGAGTTTCGAGGTCAAGCTTACAATGAAAATTTGCGGCCTAGGAAGGGGATTGAAAGAGATGAGGCTAAGGAAAACATCAAGTATAAGATCCCTAAATTCAATGGAAGAGGGTCATCTTCGGATTACTTGGATTGGGAGTCAAAATTGGACATGTAATTTGACTATCATCTTTTTGCCGAACCTAAGATGGTACAAATTGCCATCCTTGAGTTTGTGGAGAATGCTTTAAATTGGTGCAAACAAGGAGGAGGAATTTGGAGCGGCCTATTGATACTTGAGTGGATTTGAAGAGTGTCATGCGAAAGAGATTTGTGCCAAGCTTTTATATCAATTCTCTTTACCAAAGCTTGCAATCTTTGAGGCAAGGATCAAAGAGTTTTGATAAGTACTATTCGAAGATGATGTTGATGATGTCAAGGGCCAAGGTTGATGAAGCTCCACAAGCCACCATGGCTAGGTTTTCGGCGAGTTTAAATAGGGAAATTCATGACATTGTGGAGATGCAACAACACTATGATGTAGAGGAGATGTTGGAACATGCTTTGAAAGCCGAGAGTCAAGTCAAAAGGAATAGTGCTAAGAAGAACTTTGGATCATCATCAAGCTCATGGAAAACTCCAATTAAGAAAAATGAGAAAACTTTCAACAGGAGAAGGAGGTGTCGAAAAAGGGGCTAAGCCCTAAAACCGATTCTAAGTCTTCATCAAGTTCTTCTTCTAAGTCTCATGTTAAGTGTTTTAAGTGTCAAGGATATGGTCATTATGCTAAGGATTGCGTTAACAAGAAGGTTATGTATCTTAATGAGCATGATGAGGTTGTCAGTGAAGATGAAGAATTTAACTTAGGCTCAAGTGGTGATGGAGATGATGAAGGGGAAGAGTATGCGCATAATGAGAGTGATGATGAAGATGAGACTCCTACACTTAAGAGTTTGGTTGCTAGGAGAGCTTTAAGTGCTTATGTTAAGGAAGATGTGCAAAGCCAAAGAGAAAATTTGTTCCATACTAGGATGCATGCGTGTGGGAAGCCTAGTAGTGTGATAATTGATGGAGGGAGTTGCACAAACATAGCTAGTGTGTACTTAGTAAAGGAGTTGTCTTTACCCACTATTAAACACTCTAAACCTTATAGTTTAGGTTGGTTCAACGATAGGGATGAGATTAAGGTTAACAAACAAGTTTTAGTTTCTCTTGCTTTGGGCAGGTACAAAGGAAATGTGCTTTGTGATATCTTGCCAATGCAAGCATGTCATGTTCTACTTGGTCGGCCATGGCAATTTGACAATAAGGTGCATCATGATGGTGAGACAAATACGTACTCCTTTATGTGTGGTAAGTATTCTATCACTTTAGTTCCTTTATCACCTCAAGAAGCTTTAAAGGATCAATTGAAATTGAAAGAGGAATTTGCTAGAATGGAATCTGAATATATGGTTAAAGAAAAAGCAAAACATGCTAATTCTAATGTCAATTGCGATGAGAATAAGGCTGTTTTGATTGATAAGAAAGCTAGCTCTAAGAAAGTTGTTAAGGAGTGTATGTTAGCTACAAAGAGCGAGATTAAGACTACTTTGAATGATAATTTTGTTTTCATCTTGCTTTTGCTTAAAAATACACTTGTTGCTACTAACAACTTGGAAAGAGAACTTTCAAGCAAGATTGTTTCTCTTTTGAGTGAATATGCAGATTTGTTGATTGGGGAAATTCTTAGTCGATTACCACCAATTAGAGGGATTGAACATCAAATTGACTTCATCCCTGGGGCGTAAATTCCAAATAAGCCAGCTTATAGGACAAATCCTGAAGAAACAAGTTGGAGAGCTTCTTCAAAAGGGGCATGTACGAGAGAGTCTTTCTCCATGTGCAGTTCCTGTTTTGCTGTTCCTAAGAAGGATGGAACTTGGAGAATGTGTGTTGATTGTAGGGCAATAAACAACATAATGGTAAAGTATCGTCACCCTATTCCTAGAATAGATGATATGCTTGATGAATTGCATGGTGCTTGTTTATTTTCAAAAATTGATCTTAAGAGTGGATATCATCGCATGAAAGAGGGTGATGAATGGAAAATTGCCTTTAAAACTAAGCTAGGGTTGTATGAATGGTTAGTTATGCCTTTTGGATTGAGTAATGCACCTAGTACTTTCATGAGGCTAATGAATCATGTTTTGAGAGCTTATATTGGCAAGTTTGTTGTTGTTTATTTTGATGATATACTTGTGTACCTAGAGGATCATATTGAGCACTTGCGTTGTGTGTTAGATGTACTTAGGTTGAGAAGTTGTACGCTAACCTTAATAAGTGCACCTTTTGCACAAACAAGCTTGTTTTTCTTGGTTTTGTTGTCTCTGCGCAAGGTATAGAAGTTGATGAGGAGAAGATCAAAGCCATCAAAGATTGGCCAATTCCCACCAACGTTGGTCAAGTGAGATCTTTCCATGGCTTAGCCGGATTCTATAGGAGGTTTGTTAAGGACTTTAGCACCTTGCCAGCACCTATTACTAGTGTGATGAAGAAGAATGCACCACTCAAATGGGGAAAAGAACAACAAGAAGAATTTGAGACCTTGAAGGTAAAACTAACTAATGCTCCTTTGCTTGTTTTGCCTAACTTTAACAATACTTTTGAGATTGAATGTGATGCATCAGGGGTTGGAATTGGAGCTGTTTTAATGCAAGGTAGGAAGCCAATGGGGCTGCATTGAATTATCCAACTTATGATAAAGAGTTGTATGCTCTTGTGAGAGCATTACAAAGGTGGCAACACTACCTTTGGCCTAAAGAGTTTGTGATTCACACGTATCATGAGGGTTTGAAGTACTTGAAGGGCCAACAAAAGTTGAATAAGAGGCATGCTAAGTGGATTGAGTTCATTGAGTCTTTTGTTGTGCGATATAAAAAGGGTAAGGAGAATGTTGTAGCCAATGCTTTATCAAGGAGGTATGTCTTACTTTCCATGCTTGATTCTAAGTTTCTTGGATTTGAGTTAATTAAGGAATTGTATGCTAGTGATGTTTACTTTGGTGAAATCTTTAAAGCATGTGAAAATTCTGGATTTGGAAAGTACTATAAGCATGATGGATTTTTGTTTAAAGAATCTAGATTGTGTGTGCCTTCTTGCTCTTTGCACATTGTGCTTGTGAGGGAATCGCATGGAGGGGGTTTAATGGGTCACTTTGGTGTTGATAAAACATATGAGTCATTACATGAACACTTCTTTTGGCCTAAGATGTGGCATGATGTAGGAAAGTATGTTGCTAGTTGCATTGTTTGTTTGCAAGCTAAATCTACATCTAAGCCTCATGGATTGTATACTCCTTTGCCTATTCCTCATGAACAATGGACTCATTAGCTTGGATTTTTTGTTAGGTTTATCTCGTTCTAAGAAAGGTAAAGATTCTGTCTTTGTGGTTGTTGATAAGTTTTATAGGATGGCACACTTCATTGCATGCACTAAAACGGATGATGCCATTAATGTAGCTAATTTGTTCTTTAAAGAGATTGTTAGACTACATGGAATGCCTAGGACAATTGTTAGTGATAGAGATGCTAAGTTAATAAGTCACTTTTGGAGAACTTTGTGGACTAAGTTAGGTACTAAGTTGTTATTTTCAACTACTTGTCATCCTCAAACCGATGGCCAAACTGAAGTAGTTAATAGGATTTTGTCAACCTTACTTAGGGCTTTGATTAAGAAGAACTTAAGAACTTGGGAGGATTGTCTACCTCATGTTGAATTTGCATACAATAGAAGCATACATAGCACTACTGGATATTTACCTTTCGAAACTGTGTATGGTTTTAATCCTTTAACCCCATTTGATTTGTTGAGATTACATTTGAGTGTGCAAGTCGACTTGGATGGACAAAGGAAGGCCGATTTTGTTAAGGATCTTCATGCTAGGGTTTGAGCACAAATTGAGAAGAAAACACAACACTACATGAAGGTTGCTAACAAAGGGCACAAAGAGATCATCTTTGAACCTGGTGATTGGGTTTGATTGCATCTAAGGAAGGAGAGGTTCCTTGAAAAGAGAAAGTCTAAGCTCTTACCTCGTGGAGATGGTCCATTCCAAGTCTTGGAGAGGATCAACAACAATGCCTACAAGCTAGATCTTCCTAGTGAATATGGCAATGTAAGTGATGCTTTTAATGTTTCAGACTTATCCTTGTTTGATAATGATGCAGATTTGAGGACAAATTCTTTTCAAGGGAGAGGGGATGATGCGCCAAGGGCTTATCATGGACATGAAGAACACAATGGTGATCATGGAAGGGATGATCAAGGGTTGCAAGAAAGCGTGGACAAGCTTAAAGGAGAGGACGGAATCGCAAATCACCATGAAGATGCCATAAAGATGCCATTTGATCCTTTGAAGATGCCTTTAGGTCCGATGACTAGAGCAAGGGCTAAGAAATTCAAAGATGCTTTAACAAGTCTTGTTCGACATCATCTTGAAGGTTTGAAGTCCATTGAAGATCAATTGAAGAGCATTGAAGACAATAAGCAAAGGAATATTCCCATCGATTCCTTATTATGCACCATACTTGAAATCGATGAACCCTAATGCTTCCATTGTGTAATTCGGCTATATGGGCCTTAATTTTATCTTAGATTAGCTATTTAATTAGTTTAGATGACATTAGGTTGGGCCTTGTTTGACTAAGTCCAATCCTTGCTTAATTATGTTATCTTATTTACTTTTCCTAATAGTACAAGGAGTAGACTATTTCCTTGTTCCTTCCTTTATGTATTGCCGCCCTTTAAGACTTTAGGATTAGTGGAGGGATGTTGACTTGATGCCTATATAAAGGTGCCATTCCCCTCTTGTAAAGTCAAGTTAAGTTGATTAAATAAAGTTGAGGTTATTCACCCAATTGATTATCTTAACTTCATTGTTCTAATTTGAGCAAACTTAGGGTTCTTCAATCTTGTAGAGTCCTAGCAAACAATTAGGTCTTGTGAGCTTAATTGTTTGTGAACTTTGTGATCTTAAGTTAACAATTGCAGGTCAAATTAGAGACTTAGGGCGACGAACGGAGAGATTAAGTTTTGTGAAGATTATTGATCTACTCATCAAGGTATGGAGAATATTCAAGTCGAGTTTGATAGCTATTCAAGGGTAGATTTGAATCTAAGGCAACTAGATTCGTATCACTCTTTTCTTTCTTTTCTTGTCACTAACACTCCATTTTTTTTCCTAGTTCATGACACTCTCTTTTCCTCTCCTCTTCAGATCTGAAGTTCAGATCTCTCATCTCCAGCCTCTAGTCTCTTCTCTGCTGCCTATGCTCTCCATCTCTTGGGTTGTGATTTTGTATTAGTTCCTCTAAATAGGCATGTTAATTCCTCCATCTAATTTAGGTATTTGCTTACGGTTTGGATTAATTCCTCAAAATAGTCTATTAATTTGTGTTTTAGAGTTAGGGTTTTAAGGCTAGCTTATGGGTTTGATTCCTATATATACATATGTGAAAATTTTTTATTTATGGTTTTATATGTTAAAAGAGAGATTTGGAATCCTAAAATCTCAAACAAGGACAAAATGAATGAAGCTTGAAAAAATTTCGAAAAATGAAGATCAAATTTTTAATCTTTTATAAGCTATGTGATGCCATTTTTAATCTTTTATAATGAATTTTGAGAACTGAATTTTGTGTTTGCTTGGTGCTTTGGCTTGTTTGGACCAATCTAAATAAGTGCCTTGATGAGAATGTTTGTTTTATGCCATCAATAGTGGTTCTTTTTTTAAGGGAATTACTAATTACCTCCCCCTTTTACTAGGCATCGCCCCCCTTGGACGATTTTGCCCTTTCCTTCAAACTTCAAAATTTTCAATTCTCTCAAATTCTCTCAACCTTCAAACTTTCAAATCTCAATCACTACCAGAAAATGAGGCAATTGTGACAGAAAAATCCGTCACAGAACCCTAAATCTGTCACAAATTGAGAGTTGTGACAGAGTTTGTGACAAATTTGGTCCGACACTGATACCCTCGTCACTAATCTTGCTCTGTCACAAATTTCTTCAAAACTGTCACAAACTTTGTGATCGCAACATCTGTCACTAATGTTGAGAAAATCTGTCACTGTTTCGTTGACATCCGGGCACAGAGGCGTACTTAAGGGGGAGCAGGTAGGGGCCATCGACCCCCCCCCCCCCCCCCAAACTTTGCAAACCCCATATAGGGGTGAATTTATTCCACTGTGTCCCCCCCCCCCCCCCACCCCCCCAAAGTTCAAAACGTACCCTCCCCCCCTAGCATTTATGTTTTATAGCTTACAAAGATTAGTTATGGGTTTGGTAAAAGAAAGTTGTGGGCCCTATAAACCTTGGATAAAAATAATTTATTTTGGCCCAGTTTTTTAGTAAGCAAAACAAAAGTAAGACCAAATCCAATATTTAATAGGTTAAAGCTTAAAGGTGGAATCCTCATATAAATAGGATAAAAATTATCCAACTACAAAAAGGAGAAGGATTAAGTTGTTGCATTATAAATAGCCATAACTTGTATCCAACTAAGCATAAATTATCCAACTAAGCATACATTGTATCATAATATTTTTTTTCTTTTCAAGTTTTTCTTTTTTGGTGAAAATCGTTTCAAGTTTTTTTTTATGAGCGAAAATCGTTTCAAGTTTCAACAGAAAAAAATCAAAGTATTGGCGTATAGCAATTAGCATTCAAGCACCAAATTTAGAAGTCCATCACAACAACAATTCCGTATTGGATTATCCAGGTTTGTATACTTTAATTCTTTAATTTTATTTAAATATACTTTGTCTTTGGTTTATTTGTAGTTAGTAATTTATTTAAATTTTGTTAAATATTTTTTTAGCTATGAAGTCAAGAACAATAGATTCTTTTTTCAAGAAAAAGAATACTCAAAATCTAGATGCAACACCATCTGATCTAGAAGTTAATGTTGAAAATTCTTCTGCACAAACTGAAGTGCCACCTTCATCGTCAGCTCCTTTAACCTCTGAAGCTCGTCCTTCTAAAATTCCTAGAGTTGAACCTAAAGAAATAGATTTGTTGAATTTGGAACAGGATCCTAGATTGCGCAAGCAAATATATGACTATCCGGTTAATTTACGTGATGAAATTCGGAGAGCTTATATAAGGGATGGACCATATCAACCATGTTTAGCAGAATATCCTATTTCTGGTTCAGAAAAGAATCGTCGTCGTTTCCAAGCAACATGGTACAAAGACTTTTGGTGGTTAGAATATTCACCTTCTAAAGATGCAGCGTTTTGTTTCCCATGTTTTCTCTTTAATAACAAGCGAACTAGACGCTTAGGATCCACTGCATTTACTCTTGATGGATTTAATAATTGGAAACAAAGTAAATGCAGGACAAGATTGTGCCTTTCTGAATCACATGGGAAGAACTCCAAGTTCAGCACATAATAATGCAGTGAAAGATTATTCAAATTTAAAGAATCAAGCTCAAAATATC
>AWWV01007451.1:0-25904 GCA_001974805.1 Corchorus capsularis
TTAATTACATAAACCGCGCTCTTAGGGGCAACATAGTAAATTTCCTATCAAGGGTATTTCGGTAATTTTACATTCGTAGAGTACGGTGACATTTCTAACGTGTTATAGTTGTGACCCTAATTGGTCGGATTCGAAATCGTGACTTAACGGGATAATATTAACACATTTTAGCTAATTAAGGGTAGAATGGTAATCCACCCACTCAAAGGGTAAAATGGGAATTTACGTTCCTACGAATATTACAGATTTATACGAAAATCGTTTAGACTTATTAACGCAACCAATGTCGTTGAATTCATTAAATTTCTCTTTTATGGGTAGTTTCATAATTTAGCCTACTAAGGACGATTTAATAATTTTACCCGTCAAAGGGTAAAATTGTAACTTCTCAATTTATTGAACACAAATCCTTATTTCAAAGTTCTTATTTTCTTTTAAAAAAAAAGTTGGGTCCAAGGCCCAACTTTTCCTCTTCTTCTTTTCCTTTTCTTTTTAATAAATTGGGCCTAGCCCGTAATTTCTTTCTTTTTTTTTTCTCTTGCTTGGGCTTGGGGCCCAGCTGCCCAAGCCTTGCCTAGGCGCCAGGCCAAGCGCTGGCCCGTGCGCCTGGCCTAGGCGCTTGGGCCATCCAGATTCCGGCAGCCCCAAAAATGGTGATTTTAATATTTTTCTTTAACCAATTTATTCCCAAGTTCACTCCAAAACACTACCAAGCAATTCTAACACCAACCCAATTAATAATAATGCTTTTCATCATCAAATAAGATCAAATAAAGAGATCCTTACCAAGAATCAAATCCAAACTTTCCAATCTTTCTCCCACATCCTTCACCAAGCTCCATGCTTACAATTGCCATGCTTTAAGCCTCAAATACACCCATAACAAACATTGTATTAATTTCGTGTTGATACAAAATTAAAGTATCAAGATTCCTATATAAAATCACAACTTACCCAATCATTTTTGAGCTCTATCACCACTATCAAAGCCTTGGAAAAATTCTAATCCAATGGTACAAACATGACAAGCAAGGTGAGAGGATCAATTTTAACAAATTGCATGTTGATTTCATGGTGAGCTCATTGATCTAGTGAAGAAGGAGATTTCGGTTTGGGAGGGGAAAGTTTAACATAAACCATCGAAGAAGAAGGTGATGGTGTTTTATATTTAAAGTATTGGGAAAAATTGCCAAATGGTCCTCTCACCTTTAGAGCCATTTCATATTAACCTTTAAACTCTTCTTTTGTTTCAATTGGACCCTTAATTTCTATAAACCTCTACTCCATGATATTAATTTTTCTTAATCAAATGTATTTTACGGTATTACAATTAATCTGCTTTAGATTTAGATTTAATTTGTTTTGCTTTATTTTTAGTTTAATTGTTTTCTTTATAATTAATTTTACAATCCCCTGTTTTCTAATCGATTTTTGGAAAAGATCTTTCTATCTTTTTATTGTTCATCACATAAACCTTCTCTGTGGGATTCGACCCCTACTTGCCCTAGCTATTCTAGTTAGTTAATTGTGGGGATTATTTTTATGGTCATAGACGACACGATCAGTTAGTACACAATTTTGACCAAAGTTTGTAAAAACTGACCCGAAAAGATTTTCCTCAATTTTTGGCCAAAGTACGCATAAAAAATATATCATTCAACGCCAAAAATATTAAAGGATTTTTCACCCATTTAATGTCGTTTTTCTTTTTCTTTTTCAAATTAATTTTTCATTAAATCGAACCAAGATTCAAATGCTCGTAAAAAAAATCCTTAAATCCAATGTGCCTGCGATTTGGTTAGATGAATATAGATATTCCAAGAAGTCTTGGAGCAAAAAATCATTCAAAACTGATTTGGGGCCCTGGAACGCGTTTTTAGTCAAAAATCATGATGATTAGTACATGATTTCGGCCAAAATTTGCAAAAATTGACCCGAAAAAATTTTCCACAATTTTTGACCAATGTACGCGTAAATTATATATAATTCAACGCCAAAATTATTGAAGGATTTTTCACGCATTTATGATCGTTTTTTTTTCCAAATTAATTTCTCATTAAATCGAACCAAGATTAAAATACTCGTAAAAACAAATCCTTAAATGTAATGTGACTGCGATTTTGTTAGATGAATATAGATATTCCAAGAAGTCTTGGAGCAAAAAATCATTCAAAACTGAGCCAGGGCCCGGAACGCGTTTTTAGCCAAAAACCGTGATGGTTAGTACACGATTTCGGCTAAAATTTTGTAAAAACTGACCCAGAAATATTTTCCTCAATTTTTGGCCAAAGTACGCATAAAAAATGTATCATTCAACGCCAAAAATATTGAAGGATCTTTCACGCATTTAATATCATTTTTCTGTTTTTATTCAAATTTATTTCTCATTAAATCGAACCGAGATTCAAATGTTCGTAAAAAAAAATTCTTCAATCCAATGTGGCTGCGATTTTGTTGGATCAATATAGATATTCCAAGAAGTTTTAGTGTAAAAAATCATTCAAAACTGAACCGGGGCCCCAGAACGCGTTTTAAGCCAATAACTATGATGGTTAGTATATGATTTCGGCTAAAATTTTGCAAAAACTAACCCAAAAAAATTTTCCTCAATTTTTGGCCAAAGTACCCATAAAATATATATAATTCAACGCCCAAAATATTGAAGGATTTTTCACGCATTTAATATCGTTTTTATTTTTAATTTTTTCCAAATTAATTTCTCATTAAATCGAACCACGATTCAAATACTCGTAAAAACAAATTCTTAAATCCAATATGGCTGTGATTTGGTTAGATGAATATAGATATTCCAAGAAGTCTTGGAGTCAAAAATCATTCTAAATTGAGCTGAGGCCCCGGAACGCGTTTTTAGTAAAACCCGTTATGCTTAGTACACAATTTCGGCCAAAATTTTGCAAAAGCTGACCCGAAAAAAAATTTCCTCAATTTTTTTTGCCAAAGTACGTATAAAATATATATAATTCAACGCCAAAAATATTGAAGGATTTTTCACGCATTTAATATCGTTTTCTTTTTTTTTTAAAATTAATTTCTCATTAAATCGAACCACGATTCAAATACTCGTAAAAACAAATCCTTAAATCCAATATGGCTGTGATTTTGTTAGATGAATATAAATATTCCAAGAAATCTTGGAGGCAAAAATTATTCAAAACTGAGCCGAGGTCCCGGAATACGTTTTTAGTAAAAAACTGTGATGGTTAGTACACGATTTCGGCTAAAATTTTGTAAATGCTGACCCGAAAAAATTTTCCTCAATTTTTTGCCAAAGTACGCATAAAATATATATAATTTAACGCCAAAAATATTGAAGGATATTTCACGCATTTAAGATCGATTTTCTTTTTTTTTTTTTCAAAATTAATTTTCCATTAAATCGAACCAAGATTCAAATACTCGTAAAAACAAATCCTTAAATTCAATGTGGCTGCGATTTTGTTAGATGAATATAGATATTCCAGGAAGTCTTGGAGCCAAAAAATTCATTCAAAACTGAGCCGGGGCCTCGGAACGCGTTTTTAGCAAAAAAAACCGTGATGGTTAGTACACGATTTTGACCAAAATTTTGCAAAAGCAGACCCGAAAATTTTTTCTCAATTTTTGGCCAAAGTACGCATAAAATATATATAATTCAACGCTAAAAATATTGAAGGATTTTTCACGCATTTAATATCAATTTTCCTTTTTTTTTCCCAAATTAATTTTTTATTAAATCGAACCGAGATTCAAATACTCGTTAAAAAAAAATCCTTAAATCCAATGTGGCTGCAATTTGGTTAGATGAATATAGATATTCCAAGAAGTCTTTGAGTAAAAAATCATTCAAAACTGATTCGGGACCCCGGAACGCGTTTTTAATCATAAACCGTGATGGTTAGTATACGATTTCGGCCAAAAATTGCAAAAACTGACCCGAAAAAAATTTTCCTCAATATTTGGCCAAAGTACGCATAAAATATGTATAATTCAACGCCAAAAATACTGAAGGATTTTTCACGCATTTAAGATCGTTTTTTTTCCAAATTAATTTCTCATTAAATCGAACCAATATTCAAATACTCGTAAAAACAAATCCTTAAATGCAATGTGGGTGTGATTTTGTTAGATGAATATAGATATTCCAATAAGTCTTGGAGTCAATAATTATTCATTTAATATCGTTTTTCTTTTTTGCACCACAAAATAATAATAAGATACAGAAATGATCGTTTCTCTAGTTAATTTAAGTACCCAAATGATTCTTCTTTTCTTTTCTTTGTTGCATTTGAATTTTGCAACAAAAATGAAAATTATGCAAAAGTTCGAAGGTTCACAAGCATTGGACTAGAAATATTATTAAGGTATAAAGTATATTGATGAAACTAGCTAGCTAGCTAGGCCATCATTTTCTAGTTTGGAAGTAAAGAATTTGTCCAAAAGATTGTGTAAAAAGATTAGAGACAATATCTTAGGAGATAAAGACTTTTGGGTTCATTATTGAAATGTACTAAAAGATTTTGTTCGGAAGAGCTAATGTTGTGACAAATGAAAGCAGGCGAAGTATTGAATCCCATAGCCACGATTTATTGTCGACTAATTGCAAATAATAATTTACACTCAAGTGAAACTTCCGAGCTTCAAATTAACACTTTTCGCAACTAAAATGTGAACTTGTGAGTTGATCATCTTCATTATTTTCTAGCCCACATAACCAAGTGTCCATGGTTAACTCATTGCTTCCTTTGGGCCGCATTCAAGTTTAATAATTAATATTGGGCCAAATGAATTTATTCTATTATTCTCAAATTTTGGTTAACACATATAATATACGAATATCGTTTGGCAGCAACCACCGGCAATCAACCCGAAACCTTCCATTCTATCAGCACTCGAATTTGGTTTGTTAAATTCTATATATTGTGTTTTTTTTTGGTGAATTTTTTCTATATATTGTGTTGTGCTGTTGGTTCTTTGCTTTGATTGCATTTGGAATAAAACTCACCATGTAATACTGGAAATTATGGTTTATTGGAACTTGAACCTTGAGATTTGATTGGATTTGTAGCAGTTAGGTTCAATCTTTTTCGATTGGTTCATTGGCACTGGGATTTGCATTCAGAACAACTTTTCTTTTTGTTGTGGTGCATACTTTCTCACTGCATATGAACTATACAGATCCATAACCATTTTGATCATGATAATTCCCTCTCCATCCCTACATGTTTCATTTTTTTTTTTCATTTTAGTATCATACAGGCTAAGATTATCCACTAAAACTCTTCGGTTGCGTAGCGCGGATGGGTTACTATCAAAAGGTAGACTAAACTAACTATATAATAATATCTATGCCTGTAGAGGTGATCATGGGTCGGGTTCGGGTCGGGTTTTTGCTTAATAATTATACAATATGTTCTTGCCCATGCCCGGTCCGGCCCGAAGATTGGGCCTAAATTTTTGTCTAACGTCCGTCCATATTTTTAAACACATGTTCAATGTCCGTACAAACCCGCTCATACTTATTTTTTAAAATAAAATTTAAACATGAAAATTTATACATGGTTTAATAACAAATTAAATCAAAATAAATTATGATAGAAAGATTAAATTTCAATAAAGTTTACAAGTTCTAATTAATATTTACTTATAAATTATTCAATTTTATTATGCATAAATATAATTATTTAATTATATTATATTATTTATATAAAATACGGGCTGGGTCGGGCCGGGTTCGGACCTAAAACACCAAGATCAAGGCCCAACCCATTTTTTAATCGGGTCTTATTTCTTTGTCCAATGTCCGTTTTTCGGACCCAAAATTTATGCCAAAACCCTCCCATTTTCCGGACGGGCCTTTGGGCTTGGGCGGGTAGCCCAACCCTTGAGCAGGTCTTGTACCTATATATTAAAGTTATCCCCAAACTGCTGTATGCTCAGCATTTGGCTTTTTTCTTTTTGACATTTGTCCAAAATTAATTGGTTGGATAAATTGATTTTATAATTAATATTTTCATTCACCCAAAATAATAGTATTAGGATAATATTGAATTAATGACTCTTCTTTTATTTAAGATTTTCTCTCATCACAAAATTAAAAATCTTTTTGCTTCTTAAAATTAATTTTCTTTTTGCAGCAATTGAAATAAAAATAAAAACTTGATGCGGATGCACAGGGACAATATCTAGTAGTATGATAATTTTTAAGTAATTTGTCACGTGTTCCACACGTGGGATTGAAGTTTTGACTGAAACATATTTTAAGTTATATATTGTGTAATTTAATTTCAATGTTAATTTTGAAAAGATGCCAAAAAAGATTGGAAAACTTTTCACGATTTAATATCGTTTTATATATTTTTTCTAAATTAATTTCTAATTAAATCGAAACAAGATTCAGATGCAAAAAAACAAATCCTTGCATCAAATGTGGCTGAGATTTAATTAGATGAATAAACATATTTCAAGGAGTCTTGGCGCCAATAATCATGCAAAACAGAATCGTGGCCCTGTAACGTGTTTTTAGCCAAAAATCGTAATGGTTAGTACACGATTTCGGCTAAAATTTTGTTAAAATTGACCCGAAAGATATTTCCACAATTTTTTAACTAAAATACTCATGAAAAATATATACTTCGATATCAAAAAGATTGAAGGGCTTTTAACGCTTTTAATATTGTTTTTCCTATTTTTTTCCGAATTAATTTCTAATTAAATCGAAACAAGATTCAGATGCTCGTAAAAACAAATCTTTAAATCTAATGTGGCTGAGATTTGGTTAGATTTATATAAATATTTCAAGGAGTCTTGACACCAAAAATCATGCAAAACTGAGCTGGGCCCCATAACGCGTTTTTAGCTGAAAATCGTGATGGTTAGTACACGATTTGGGCTAAATTTTAAAAAAATTGACCCGGAATATTTTTATCAATTTTCAGCTAGAATACTCATAAAAAATATATAATTCAACGCTAAAAAGACTGAAGAGCGATTGACGCTTCTAATATCATTTTTCCTATTTGTTTTCAAATTAATTTCTAATTAAATTGAAACATGATTCAAATGCTCGTAAAAACAAATTCTTAAATCCAATGTGGCTAGGATTTGGTTAGATGAATATAGATATTTCAAGGAATGTTGCCACTAAAAATCATGCAAAACTGACCTGGGACCTCAGAACGCGTTTTTAGTCAAAAAACCGTGATGATATACACAATTTCGGGTAAAATTTTGCAAAAATTGATCCGAAATATTTTCCTCAATTTTTAACCACAATACTCATAGAATATATATAATTAAAAGTTAAAAAGATTGGAGGGCTGTTCACATTTTTAATATCGTTTTTAATTTTTTTTGCACTAATTTGTAATTAAATCAAAACAAGATTCAGATGCACGTAAAAGTTAGCAAATCCTTAAATTCAATGTGCCTAAAATTTTATTAGATGAATATAGATATTTCAAGGAGTGTCAGCGCCAAAAATCATGCAAAACTAAGCCGGGGTCCCGAAACGCGCTATTAGCCAAAAATCGTGATGGTTAGTATACGATTTTAGTTAAAATTTTTCCGTCAATTTTTGGCATAAATACTCATAAAATATATATAAATTAACGCTTAAAGGATTGGAGGACTTTTCACGCCTTTAATATCGTTTTTCATATTTTTCTGAATTAATTTTTCAATTAAATCGAAACAAGATTTAGATGCTCGTAAAAAAAGATTCTTAAATCCAATGTAGCTCAGATTTGATTAGATTAATATGGATATTTCAAAGAGTTTTGGCGTCAAAAATCATGCAAAACTTAGTCGTGGTCCTGGAATGCGTTTTTAACAAAAAATTGTGATGATTATTGCATGATTTCGGCTAGAATTTTGCAAAAATTGACTCGAAAGTTATTTCTTCAAGTTTTAGCCACAATACTCATAAAAATTATATAATTTAATGCCAAAAATATTGAAGGGCTTTTCATGCTTCTAGTATCGTTTTTCCTATTATTTTCTGAATTAATCTCTAATTAAATCGAAACATGATTCAGATGCTTGTTTTACAAATCCTTAAATCCATTATGGATGAGATTTGGTTAGATTAATATAGATATTTTAAGGAGTCCCGGTGTCAAAAATCATGCAACACTGAACCGGGCCCCGGAACGCGTTTTTAGAAAAAAAAAACCGTTACTTCGACTAATGTACACGATTTTCAGCTAATATTTTATAAAAATTGACAAGAAATAGTTTTCCTCAATTTCCGTCTAAAATACTCTTAAAAAGTATATAATTCAACTCCAAAAATATTACAGCACTTTTCACGCTTTTAATATCGTTTTTCATATTTTTCTGAATTAAAATCTAATTAAATCGAAACAAGATTCAGATGCTCGTAAAAAAAATATTTAAATGTAATGTGCTTGAGATTTGATTAGATTAAATATATATATTTCAAGGAGCCTAGATGCCAAAAATCATGCAAAACTGATCTCGGGGCCCCGAAACGCATTTTAGCAAAAAAAAACTGTGATGATTAGTATACAATTTCGCCTAAAATTTTGACAAAAAAAAAAGACCAAAAAAATTTTTCCTTTAATTTTTGGCTTAAATACTTATGAGATATATATAATTTAACGTCAAAAAGATTGGAGGGCGTTTCATGATTTTCATATCGTTTTTCATATTTTTCTGAATTAATTTCTAATTAAATCGAAATAAGATTTAGATGCTCGTAAAAACAAATTCTTAAATGCATTGTATCTGAGATTTGATTAGATGAATATGCAAAACTTACTCGGGGCCCTGAAACGCATTTTTAACCAAAAATCGTGATGATTATTATTACACGGTTTCAGCTAAAATTTTGCAAAAATTGTCCGGAAAGATATTTTCTCGTTCTTTTTTGTTAAATTATCATAAAAAATATAATTCTACACCAATATTGAAGGATTTTTTACGCTTCTAATATCGGTTTTCCTACTTTTCCCAAATTAATTTCTAATTAAACCGAAACAATATTTAGATGCTCGTAAAAACAAGTCCTTAAATCCAATGTGACTTAGATTTGATTAGATGAATATAAATAGTTCAACGAGTCTTGGCGCCAAAAATCATGTAATACTAACCCGGGCACCTGGAACGCGTTTTTAGTCCAAAAAAAAATTGTTATGTTGCACGATTTCGACTAGTATTTTGCAAAAAATAACCCGAAATATTTTTCCTCAATTTTTAGTCACAATACTCATAAAATTATATAATTCAACGCCAAAAAGATTGAAGGGCTTTTCACGCTTCTAATACCGTTTTTCCTATTTTTTAGGAATTAATTTCTAATTAAAACGAAACATGATTTAGATGCTTATAAAAACAATGGCTGAGATTTGGTTAGATGATTATAGATATTTCAAGGAGTCTCGGTGCCAAAAATCATTCAAAACTGAAATGAGCCGCGAAACGCGTTTTTAGCCAAAACCGTGATGATTATTACACGATTTCAGCTAAAATTTTATAAAAATTGACCCGAAAGATATTTTCTCAATTTTTAGCCATAATACTCATAAAAAAATATATAATTCAATGCCAAAAATATTGAAGGGTTTTTGACGCTTTTAATATCGTTTTTCATATTTTTCTAAATTAATTTCTAATTAAATCGAAACATGATTCAGATGCTCGTTAAAAAAAAATCTTAAATGCAATGTGGCTAAGATTTGGTTAGATGATTATAGATATTTCAAGGAGTCCGGGCACAAAAAATCAATCAAAACTGAAATGGGTCCCGGAACGCGTTTTTATCTAAAAACTGTGATGATTATTATACAATTTCAACTAAAATTTTGTAAAAATTGATCCGAAAGATATTTCCTCAACTTTTAGCCATAATACTCATAAAAAATATATAATTCAACGTCAAAAAATTTTGAAGGGCTTTTGACGCTTTTAATATCGTTTTTCATGTTTTTCTAAATTAATTTATAATTAAATCGAAACATAATTCAGATGCTCGTTTAAAAAAAAATCTTAAATGCAATGTGACTAAGATTTTTTTAGATTAATATAGTTATTTCAAGGAGTGTTGGTGCCAAAAATCATGCAAAACTAAGCTGGTGCCCCGAAACGCGTTTTTAGCCAAAACTCGTGATGGTTGGTGCACGATTTTGGCTAAAATTTTGTAAAAAAGTATACCCGAAAAATTTTTCCTCAATTTTTGGATAAAATACTCCTAAAATATATATAATTTAACAACAAAAAGATTGGAGGACTTTTCACGCTTATAATATCGTTTTTCATATTTTTCTATATTAATTTCTAATTAAATCGAAACAAGATTTAGACGCTTTGAAAAATAAATTTTTAAATTCAATGTGGCTGAGATTTGATTAGATGAATATAGATATCTCAAGGAGTCTTGGCGTCAAAAATCATGTAATACTGAGTTGGGGACACAGAACGCTTCTTTATCCAAAAACAGTGATGATTATTACACGATTTTCGGTTAAAATTTTGTAAAATTGACCCGAAAGATATTTAATCAATTTTTGGCTAAAATACTCATAAAAAATATACAAATCAATACCAAAAATATTGAAAAACTTTTGACTTCTAATATTGTTTTTTTTTTCCAAATTGATTAGCCTATGACAGAGCTCTATTTGAAATATAGGTGTAACATTTCTGTTTTTGTTGGTCATATTCTAGCCCACATAACCAAGTCCATGGTTAACTCATTGCTTTCTTTGGGCCGCATTCAAGTTTAATATTGGCCAAAATATATGTATTCTAGTATTATTCTAAAATTTTGGAAATTCCAAATGACCCCAAGAATAGAATTCTATCCTAATTTTTATTAGTGCATGTTCGACTAGCTTATTTTATTGGTAATAAAAAATAAAGACTAGCTTATTTTATAGGTTATCTACATAAAAAAAATTAAATCGGATTAAACAGAAAATCAATAAGTATTTTTAAAAAGCACAATTCATAAGCACTTATGACAGTAGATCATAAACTAGGCCAATTAATTAAACAAACCCATTAGCACGTATAAGGTCGATCGTCCCAAGGTTTTCAGCTGGGAAATGTACCATATGAGCTATGATTTTTGCATTTTGATGTTTCGAATTGAATAACTATATTAACTATAATAAACATCTTGATAATTAAAAGAAGGAATTAGAAAGTAGATGTATCTTAATAAATATAAGTACATATAATATATAGCAAACAGCGAACTATAACAACTGATCAATTGTCTGAACCATACAACAAACCTTATTGATATCTATCAAGCAAAACATAAGGGACAAGAACAAATATTCGGTTTACAACATACTTAACCAAGGGCAAGGAGTGAGGTGACAAATGAGCCGATGGTAAGAAGGACAATGAGAAGAGCAGCCATAAAGGAGAGCAATGCCCAAGGACTGTTAAAATAATCACGCCTTAGTTTCGCCTTCCATATGTTCCAACGTCTCCCACAATGCTTCTTCACGTCCACAAATATCTCTTCGTAATAAAACAAGTCTCCAGATAATGTAACATGGTCACGAAGTTTGTTAATCATTTGAGCAACAGCTTCGTCATCACCTAACAAATTCACAATGACTCCGCTCAAACGGAACAATTTCACATCCTTGTCTGAGTTGATGAGGTTATCCATAAACGTAACATAATCCATAACATAAGTTGAACCTTGAGCATATAATTCGTAGGCAATTAGGTTACGAAAGAGACGTTCCGTATTGTCGTCGACGACCAAAGTTGGAATCTTCAAAGTAGCATCTTTAAAGCTTATATCAAACAAGCTCCCCACATTGTTCCATCTATTAACCCCAGTCTTTACAAACTTGATTCCTGCCTCTTCTAGCTCCGTTGCGCAACGTATGGATTGCCATTCGGCTAGTCCTTCTCCAAGATTTTCATCGTCTCTTGCAAACCATCTCTTCCAATATTTCAAGTAGCTACTCTCGCCCTTGGTACTGATGATCACACCACTTTCTTTGTCTCCTTGTACTTTTTTGCCTTTTTTTCCACAATAGAATTTTTCATGGCGCTGGATTCCTTCAACCGAGGGAGACCAACGATCATGTACTAAGCTTAGTAAGTGCATGATATTATCAGTGGTATCGTTGATGGTAATAATATGGTAACGAAACATAAAATCCCTTGGACCTGGCAACAAAGTAAAAAGGACAGAAAAAGCCTTGGAGGCAAAGCCTTTTCCATCTTTTGGATTATCCTCGACAGTCAACCGATATAAATCGGCTAACACAAAGAAAGGAACTTGATTTTCGAGTAGCAACAAATCATGAAGTAAAGCATTCTGAATCCACTTTATTTTGAAAATCGGAGCAATATCCCAAATTTTTTTCGCACACAATAGCTCAACAAGGAAGACACCATCAAGTAATATCATTTCTTTAAATGCTTCTGGCTTTCCTGCAAGATCTAGTGATGGCGAATAGAATTTGCGAGCTTCTTCTATGTTCATGTCCTTCATATATCTATCAACTTTTTCCTGCCCTATTTTTTCAGTAAACCTTGTTAAACACTGTTTTTTGTACTCTTCCATCTCCTTCAAGTGTGGCAAGCCACGATGGTAAGGACCAATTGAGATTATTTGGGGTGTATAGGCATCTTCACTTACCTTCCGAAGTCGATGAGGTACTTTCAAAATAGTACTCCATCTAAACATGTCTGCAGGGGAATCGACCTCTTCCTCATCACTCTCCTGATCATCACATGGGCTCCTGTTTCTTGTAAGCTTAAATTTTCTTCTTCCCAATCTAATTAACCGATGCTATATGTTCAGAAAAATAAATAATTATTAGTATATTATATAATGTAAGAATCTCTAAACACTATCCCCAAATTAAAAGTAAATGTTTATGGGTTAGTCCAAATTCCAAAATATTATAGGCTTTTAGGATGAATATGTATATATGTATAATTTAATTTGTGCAAGAGGCAAACCGAGAATAACATTAAAAACTAAAAATGGACATGTGACATCATTTGATGATAGAAGCACAAAGTAAGGTAAAAAAAAAAATTTGGACTTAATATCATTTTTCCAACTTGAAATTGTAGTGTTTGGATGTTTTGTCCCCTAAACTTCAATTTTAGACATTTTATCCTCTAAATTTCAATTTTGGACATTTTAATGCCACGTGGCATTGTCATGTCAGCGGCTTGACACTGCCGTTAGGCTGAGGGGCAAAACGTCGCAGAATTGATGTTCAGGAGGCAAAATGTCCAAAATTGAAGTTCAGGCGGACAAAACGTCCAAACACTACAAGTTCAACGGGAAAAAATGGTATTAAGTCCATAGTTTTTCCTAAAAAATTCGGATAGTGGATTTTTATTCCTCTTTTATGATACTTCCCTAATAATAATTATAAGCTTTTTCAAATTTCTTTTTAAAGAAAAATTATCATACCTTACAATTAAAAACAACAAGGGACTATTAATTAGTCTCTTTATTCTTTCTTATAAAAATGATAATAACTAGATTTTATTTCTATGTATCTGCGTTAGATTTTTTTTTTAATTTCAATAGTTGCATAAAAATTTTAATTTTAATAAAAAAAATGAAAGAGATAAAAGGGTTTTTAATTTTGGGACTGGAGAAAACTTTGAATAAATATGGAGAGTCATTAATTTAGTATTTTCCCAATATATTATTTTGGATAAGTGAAAATATTACTTTGTTAAAACAATTTATCCAACTAATCAATTTTGGACAAATGTCAACATGAGAAAAAAATAAATACTTAAGCATACAGTTTGTGGATAACTTTTATAGTAACTAGATATTATTCCCGTGCATCTGCAATGATTTTTTTGTTTATAATTGGAATCGGTTAATTTCAATTCTAAGTAAAATTTTATCTTATATGACAATAAAGTTTTTTTTAATGTTTATTCAATTAATTATCTACTGGAAAAAAGAAATGGAATTTTACTTTGATTATAATTCAATGTATTAGTCTATTAGATATTATTTATATATATATATATATATTAATTTTTATTGATTTTCTCCCAACTAATTAATTTTGGACAAATGTCAGAAAAGACAAATACTGAGCATACAACAGTTTGTGGATAACTTTAATAATAAGGTATATAGAAGTAAGGTATAGTTAAGCTCTTTTCAAATTTCTTTTTAAAGAAAAATGTCCCTTAATTCCAAGAAAATGTGTGATATACATCATACATGGCATTAAATTCTTATATATACACCAGATAAGTTTAACATTTACCTGCAAATAACTAATAAAAGGCACATAAGCAGAATCAGTAACATTGCCCGCCTGCGCATAAGAAAAGTATCTATGTTAGGAAGATAAACTTTTTTTCTTAGATTTTTTTTTTCAGGTTCCACATTTACGTCAGGTTACATTTCCAACCTCAAAAAAATATTAATAGGATAAAATTAAGTTCACTAAAAATGAAAATAATTAAGTTCACTAAAAATGAAAATTACCGTAGGATGAAAATGACCATCAACACCTTCCATGTCTGCCTGCACATAAGACAAATTAAAATACTGTGTTAAGAAAACCACCAATATATAATGGCTAAACCGAAAAAAAAAAAAATTAAGGATGAAACCATTAGCCTGATCTCGTGATAGAGTGTTGAACTTTTAAGACTTTTTTGGCACCAAGAAAGACAAAGACTAGCTAGAGACTTTATTCCCTAACAATATCTTACAAAGCTCTCTAAGTCGCTTCACCATTCCATAATGAAAACTTAATATATTTATTATGCCATATATAGAATCCCATCCCATCCATCCACATGGGAATAAAAATATATACACAATAATGGTAAAGAATTTATTAAGTTGGGAGATCCACTGATCTCTCTCTTTTTTTTTTTTTTTGGTGTAAATCCACTGATCTCTTAACATTGCATTCATTAGTTTTTGTTCTCTGTATGTTACACAAATTTTGCCTTCATCTTTTCCGCTCCCACCCCACAGTTTAAAAGTCAACCTACGTATCTTTTGTCTTTACTAAACTCATCAGCTACCCTAAAACCTAGTCACGTTACGTCTTGCTCTCAAATACTAATATATTTTCTTCCCCTTGCTCATATTTTGATCACTAGGAAGGGAGATGAACTTATTTCCTTTAATCTGTTATATATATAAAGCATGAAAAACAAGAATACAAAAAAACAAAGTAATAAAGAAAGCAACGACATTATAATTATAGGATAAAGAGTAGAGCAGTCCATATCTTTAAAAGAAAGAGAATTAAGTAAAAAAAAAAAGAAGAAGAAAAGAAAAGAAAAGAAAAGAAAGCAATTAAGAAATCTGCCTTATTTACCCGTGAATTCCTAGTATGGTATAGAATTCGAGAAAAGAAGGGAGCCCTTATTTGTTACTCCTCGAATATTGTCCTTCCCTTGCTCGCGCTTACCAAATCAACACGATATTTTGATTCTCTCTAGGATTTAATCAAATTTATAGTGAAAGATTTCCCTCTATTCTAGTAGTAGTTTCGTGGAAAGAGTGATTGGAGTCAACGGTGGTTTAGGTCCAATTATAGAAACACATGCATGTATCCATTTGTCTTATAAACATGCAAGGACAAAAAAGTACTTTTTCCGTCCCATATTATCTGTCCACTTTTCCCTTAATAGAAGTGGACAGATAATATGGAACGGAGGGAGTATATTTATAAATTTAAAGATCATTCTACACAAAAATTATAGGCCATAAGTTATAGAGAAATCTAGGTTATTATTATATCTGGTAAGTCTTATATAGGTAATTGTAAGACACATTTTCTTACAAAGAATTATAACTAGTTGGATTATAAGTTATAACCCACGTGGTAGACTTTATCAATAATCATCTATAGTCAAGTCAATAATATTTTTTTTGTTTTCAAAAAAAGTCAATAACATTTTTTATTTTGGCCAGAAGGTCAATCGCTAATTAACTAAATATGATATATATATATATATTAAGTATTATTAAATTCTTAAATATAAAGGTTAACCACATGCCAAATTGTTTAGCCAAGTGAGAGTTGGCGCGATGTGGTATTAATATTATAGTATTGATTTTGTCTTTCATCTGCTATACAAAATGCCAAGCCTAGGTGAATGTAGAGAAATTTTTTTTTGGTTAAAACATGATAGAGAAAATTGCTACCGAGAAATAGTAGCATTTCTGTTTTTGTGGGTTCATTTTCATATTTTAGAGCCTAAAACAAGTCCATGGTTAATTCATTAGCTTCTTTGGGCCACATTCAAGTTTGAAAGTCCAAATGACCCCAAAAATAATCATTTTGATGAGTCCATTATGAAGGATTATAAAACCCAAAAAGCTTGCGACATTACTCATCACTCGGTGAAAATACTTGAGAGAGGTCCATTTACTCGAAATTTTCGATAATCTTTCGGTCTATTGTAGCAGCTTGTTTCACAAAAAAAAAAAAAAAGTTGAAGCTTGTGCAAGACATATTCCAAATATCAAAGATGTAAGCCAAATGGGAAATGGGAATCATACTTAGAATAAGCCAAATGGCAAACTCTTTAATACTTAAATTTTCCGAAAATACAAGACAAGCTAGAGTGTTCTGTATACATGAAAAGAAGAATTTTAAAACATGTATAATATTTATGTATCATCCAAACTCAAGCACCTTAAAGCCATGATACATGAACTCATGTCATGATAGAATATTTGTGGATGCACAACTTTAAATTCCTTATATGATTTGATAAAGAAAATGGGTTGGTAGCAATTCATATCTAAAAGCATTTGATCATTAGAATCAATTACTAAGGGAGAAAAAAACAGAGTACACTTTGAAAAAACACAAAGGGTTGCATTTTTTCTATCCAACAAGTCACCTAGGGAACTTACACAAAACCAAGAAAATGGGAATACTATCATCCGCAATTAGGATTCGATAGACTGACCAAAATGAAAACAAAATAGATTTTCATAGAATTAAGATAATTATCTCTCAACAGCCTTGGATACTTTTCCTATAAACAAGTGGATAAATTACCATTAAAAACATTCTAATTAGTTGCTCTAATTAACATATAAAAATGGGGACACTTTGGGTACCAAAGTTAAACATTCTATTTGTTCATTTCCTTCTTTTAATCAGATTCATCACACCACTCAGTCTAAAGAAAAACTTGAAATAGAAAGTGTAATGCATTTCAGCTTTTTCTAATTATTTCATTTCAAGCAAAAAGTCTAATATCAACGAGGTTGGCTTGGCACCATTGATATATATTTGGCATTATTGCTTAGGCACTGATATATATATTTTCCTATCAAAAAATGCAGGTGATAGCATACATAATAAGAATCAGATTCTTAATTAGATTGATCCTGCAGGCAAATTTTGTTAAACAGAAAAAAATGACACCCAATTTGATATTGGGTGATACTGATTTGATTTGCAGCAATTTCATTCATTGAAATTTAAAAAAAAAAAAAAGACCCAACTGATACATCCATTCAATCTTAAAACTAATACAATAAACAGAGAAGAAAAGTCTATGAAATGAACAACAATCAGTATTCATATTCAAGTCAATTATTAAATGAGAAAAAACTGAGTACACTTTGAAAGAAAAAGAATCTAGGTGATCCCCTCGTTTGCTGATCTTTTTTCCAGGCTTGCATTTTTTTGGATCCAACCAGTTAACTACACAAACCAAGAAGAAAATGGCAAATTAGGATTAGATAGACAGACCAAATTGAAAAAAAAAAAAATAGATTTTGATAGAAATAAAATAAGATAATTATCTCTCACCAGTTAATGATTTGTATGGAGGGTATGTGGCGAACTTTATAGAAATCCTCTCCTTCTCTTCCATCTATCACTTGACTCCTCTTTGCTAATGACTCTGAAACAAATTGTAAACTCATTTCCTTGAGAGTAGTAATATACCTCAACCCTTCTGGAAGCATCCTCAATTTATGAGGATCAACCAATTTAAAACTCCTTAGACGTGGCATTGCCCCTTCTTCTATCACCCACTCTTCTAGATTAAGTAAATACACCAGCTCAAGATAATCAAGCTGAGGAAACCCATTGGCAGAGCAAACAAGTTTAGTCCCGCAATATGACTTACGCCCTAACCGGAGAATCCTCAAGTGTTGAAGCTTTCCCAATTCAGCCATTGGATCCACCCACAGCATAGACGCCACCAAAGTTAACTTGGTAATGTTGTGTGGAAGAAATTTCAAAACAGGATGGCTTGAATGCGGACCATCTTCTTCTTGTATCCTCCCTCTTAAGTTTAGTTTGGTGAGGCGACGACAATCAGAAAGTGGTTCCAAATTGGGAATTGCAGAAAAGTCAATTTCGAAATCCATGTGCAATGACCGCATGCGGTGTAATTCGATCAATGATTTCACAATAGATTCAACATATGTTGATCTCTGAAAAATTAATCCTAAACTCTGTACATTAGTCAAGCTCAACATTGCATTAATATTTCTCATAAATTTCTCGTCCACCCTTATGTACTTAAGTGTTTCAATATTTTTCAAAGCATCCCTTGGCGGCAAGTAGATATTTACCCCTTCAAAATATCCATAGAGAAAACTAGGTGGTGATAAAAAGGAGAAACCCTGGTCTCCTACTGCAAAATGCCTTAAACGTTCCAATTTGAACAGAACTGTAGGAGACATTGTTATTCTGCAACATGCAATGTGTAAACTGTGTAAACTCTTCAATTTGCAAAAAGATCCTGGCATGGTAATAACACTGTAACTTTCTAACCCCAAATATCTCAAATGATGTAGATTACCAATTTCACTTGACAACCGCCACTCCTGGCAGGCTTCCTTCCTCATAAGATTCAAAACCCTTAAGAGTCTGAAGTTATTGCATTTTGAAATCCTTACTTGTGTCATTTCCTCATTATGAAAGAGTAGAAGAGAACGTAATTTGGGATGTTTACCTTCCAAAAGAACGCCTCCTTTGCTTGGATGAATAGCAATTCTTCTTCGTTCCGTTGATTCCGCCAAGTTCACACGAAAACGAGGACCAATATTGTTGACATTAGATGGCGGCTGAATAATTCCCAAAAAGTTGTCTTCTCGAGCTTTCTTCACACACAAGTCCCTCAAGAGATCATGTATTTGGCATGTTTTCACACCGGTTCCTGTACTATCCTTCTTGCCAACTTGAACCAAACACCTGTTTATGAGCTCTTGGAGGCATTGTTCAGCTTCATCTTCCATCAGCAATTCCCCACTCTCTTGTGGTGGTGGTGAAATGAAACCTTCTGCAATCCATAGTCGAATTAGTTCCCTTTTTGAGATCTCCCAATCTTCTGGATAATGGCTAAGGTACAAGAAGCATGGTTTCAAATGTATTGGCAAATCATGGTAGCTTAATTCCAAAATTCCATTCACTGCACCATACTTGTTCAAGTCTGCATTGAATCTCCTTTGAACCATCTCCCACTGAGCCAATGATCTTTTTGTGCTAGCAAGCCTCCCAACACGACAATTGCTAAAGGTAGACCTCCACATTTTCCCACCATATCCTTTCCTAGTTTCTCAAATTCTTCGTCGGGGCAAGCATGAGATGACTCTGCCCCATCTCCTGGAAATGCTTTCCTTCTAAAAAGCTCCCAACTTTCACCATCGGTAAGAAATGGTAGCTCGACTGGGGAGCTCAATGGATCAGCAAGTAAAGGCACATCCTTGATACGTGTTGTGAATAAAATCTTGCTTCCCTTTTTCCCTGGCGGAAAAGCATGTTTAAGAGTGTTCCACTGGTCACTACTCCAAATATCATCAAGGACCACCAAGTACCGTTTGTCTTCCAATACATCTCTAAGTGTTCTCATCAATTCAGTCTCTTTCATTTTATCCATTAGCTCTCTATATTCTTTAGAAGGAGACAGAACTTTTACCAGGATCTCATGAAAAACCTCTCTCTCCATACATTGTTGAGATATGAAAACCCAAGCAAAAGAATCAAAATGTCTAGTCACATCAACATGATGGTAGAGTTTATTGGGCAAGACGTGGTCTTACCTATGCCTCCCATGCCGACTATGGAAACAACACGAAGGCTATCATCTTCTTTCATCAGTTGAGCCAAAACTTCGCTTGTGATACCCTCCAAGCTAACAACAAACCCCTCCGTGGCAAGTGAATTTGTTCTTCTAATTAGCCGCTGCCTGGAATTAGAATTGGAACTCTCCCCTTCACCTGATATCAGTTTATATGGTTGGAGAGTCTTGGAAATGTCCTCAAGCTTTGCCAGGATTGCTCTAACCTGTTCCCCGATCGTGTGCAGATGAAAAGGCTTGGACAGCATGGTCATGAATCTATTTTGATTGGCAACTTTAAGGATGTAGGTGTCGATAACATCTTCAGCATCGTAAGCCAGCTCTCTGATTTGCTTCTCCACAGTGCGGCTAAGCTCGTCCTGCTCTTGCCTACGGTCTGCATCTTTCAAGGCACTTTTCATCCGTTCCAGTTCAGCCACTAAACGACCCACTTCCTCATGAACTCCTTGCAAGAAAACTGCTTCATGAGCCAGTAAATCCAGCAATCTTTCAACAAGTACGGATACAATAGCCTCCGCCATTGCTAGTTGCTACTGCTTGGTTCAAAATAGAAAGAAGTAACAAATTTTTTTTTCTCAAACAGATTGGAAATTTCTACAAATATATCAGCTTTAATTTGGCTGGGTAAATTTTACTTGCCTTGGTCGATATTGGTTTTTGCTTCACCCAAATCTCAACAAGGCAGAAACGTGTAAAGGAATATATCGGCAAGCAACGTATAATTCTATGAGTAAAGGAATCTCTTTATCAAAAGTCGTTGCTTTGTCAACTTTTTTATCAAAAGCGGTGAGCCTGGTGAAGACACGCACAGTCATTGGCATGTTATGATGTGATAAAAAGTTAAAGACAAATACTCATTCATCCCATTTTGTGAAACCGAAAGGAAATTTGGAGGAAGCCAACATGAAACACGTATATATAATTCCATAAATTTCTTACTAGAGTTATAGCCCGTGCCTGATGGCGCGGGTTGGTCTTTTTTCTTCTGTTATTTTCTTTTTTTGTTGAAAAAACGAAAAGATTATGTAAAAACTAAAAAGACTAGAGACAATATCTTAGGAGATAAAGACTTTTGGGTTCATTATTGAAATGTACTAAAAGATTTTGTTCGGAAGAGCTAATGTTGTGACAAATGAAAGCAGGCGAAGTATTGAATCCCATAGCCACGATTTGTTGTCGACTAACTGCAAATAATAATTTACACTCAAGTGAAACTTCCGAGCTTCAAATTAACACTTTTCGCAACTAAAATGTGAACTTGAGTTGATCATCTTCATTATTTTCTAGCCCACATAACCAAGTCCATGGTTAACTCATTGCTTTCTTTGGGCCGCATTCAAGTTTAATAATTAATATTGGGCCTAAATATAGTTTTATTTCTATTATTTTCTAAATGCCTAGCACTTTAACTAAGCTTGAAAAGTTTAACCCTTTATTAATAGGCTTGGAGGATCTCCCTCACCATCTAATATATATCTAACACGATTCAAGTCCAAATAGTTGATATTCAATGTAATTGTAGGTTAATATAGTATTATTAACATGGCTTTCATAAATTTTCAGAATTTATATTAGAAAAGAGAAAAATGATGGTTTGAAACTTTGAACATGCATTTTCTTATTAAGAAATTGAGTTTAAAGTAGATTGATGTTTTGATTTCAACAAACTATATATATTGTCCTAATAATAATCCATTTCAAATTAGAATGAAAGCTATTAGTTGTTTTACCTTAAAAAAAAAAAGAATTAGTAGCTGTTAATTTTTTTTTCTTCTCTCTCTAAATAAAAATGGGTTTAACCGTTTAAGTTTAATGTCCAATTAAATTGACCCAAGAGAGTTTTCTCTCCCTAGTTCTTGAGTTTTCTTACGAGTTTTTTTGTTACTCCCCCTCCTCTTGTAATATTCAAGGGAGGAGGAGGTTGATTTTATTGTTTCTTTTCTTTGTTCTAGAATAATCTCCCCGGATCTATAGAGATCTGTTGGGCTAGTTGAGTTTTTTGAATCTAGTTTGTTGAGTTTGAGTCAGTTAGTTAGTCACACTCTGTTAGTGTTATTGTGTGTCTCCGAGTTTACATAGATTGAAGAGACTTCATCTTAGTTTTGATATGATTTTGCTTTCAGATCTACGGTTTAATCAAGGGGGTTCTCGAATCACTCACCTTTATGTCGCTTTTGAAAGTTTTCTATTGATTATTGAAAGTTTTCTGTTGATTAAATTACACAGAAACAAGAGCGAAGAGGTGTCATACGTGCTAGAGACTTATGAAGAAGGTTTGAGACTCCAAATCATCAAGATGGCTCGGGTCGTGAAGCGAGATCAAGATCTAAACGCAAAGGATGAATACTTTTCCAATCCTATTGTAATTTCTAATTACTATTTTGTAATTTCATTTATATAAATGAAAATTACAATATTTTTCTTTCAAAAAAAAAAAATTGACCCAAGAGAGGAAGAGCTAAACGCCTAAACCCACACGCCACAACTACGCTCACACAGAAAATGGACAAAGCGGCGCCACCGCCGATATCTCCGCCACCACCACAGGAGACGGCGCTCCACCAAGACGACACCACTGAAGAAGATGAGAACGTGAAGCAGCTCGGAGACTGCACTGCAGTCTACTTATCCTTGCAGGTAAGTAATTACACTTTCTTTAATGATTTTGTTCTTTAAATTAACCACTCTAAAATCCTAGTTAAACCCCTTTGTTTAAATTTCAATACATTTGTAGGATTGTCTTATCAATAGCAACAGAGATTGGAAGTCTTGTCAAAAGGGTATGCTTTGAATCCCTTGAATTTTCATGTTCTCATAGAATCATAGCAAAACTTGGCTCTTACAGACCAAATTTATGTTTTTTTTCAGAGGTTCAAGCTTTGAAGGCATGCAATGACAGGAGGAATAATAGCAAAAAGAAGTGAAATTTTTATGCTGTAAGAATGAGGAAAACTAACTGACAAATTCAGAACCAAATTTTGTATTTCCGTGTTGATTTGAGCTGAGAAATTGGATGCAACAGTTATTGATACTTGATGGTTACTCTATTTCTATGATCTAAATAATATTTTGCAAATAATAATTTACACTCAAATGAAACTTCCGAGCTTCAAATTAACATATTTCGCAACTAAAATAGTGACAAGAAGTGTATGAGTGTATGACTTTTTTTTACTATAACTAAAATGTTGTGACATGAAGTATATATTTTCTACCCGATAACCAAGTCCATGTTTAATTAATTCATTGCTTTCTTTGGGCCACATTAGTGGGCCAAATATTTTTATTCTATTCATTCATCAATAGATTCTCAAATATCAAATGTTGTGAATATAGAATCTCAGCTGGGAAATGTACGATGAGCTATGATTTTTGCAATTTGATGCTTCGAATTGAATAACTATATAATAATAAAAATCTTGATTAAAAAGAAGGAAATAGGAAATATATAGATCATGTGTCTGATGAATATACTCCAACATATAACAAAACGAGCAAACAGCGATCTGGACAACCCAAATGTCTGAACCAGACAGCTTAATTAACCTAAAACATAAAAGACAAAACATGAGCTTTATTGGGTTTAAAACATATATACTTCATACTAACCAAGAGCGAGGAGTGAAGTTACAAATGATCCGATCGTGAGAAGGATAATGAGAAGAGCAGCCAGGAAGGAGAGGAGTGCCCAAGGACTGTTAAAATAATCATGGCTTAATTTTGCCTTCCATATGTTCCAACGTCTTGCACAATGCTTCTTCACGTCGAAAAAAATCTCCTCGTAATAAAAGGAGTTCCCGGATAATGTAACATGGTCACGAAGTTTGTTAATCATTTGAGCAACAGCTTCGTCATCACCTAACATGTTCACGATGACTCCACTCAAACGGAGCAGTTTCACATCATTGGCTGAGTTGATGAGGTTGTCCATTAACGTAACATAATCCAAGACATAAGTTGAACCTTGGGAATATAATTCGTAGGCAATGAGGTTACGAAAGAGACTTTCAGTATTGTAGTCAACCACAAAAGTTGGAATCTTCATTGTACCATTTCTATAGCTTATATCAAACAAGCTGTTGCTCTCATTACTAATCCCTTCACTATCAAACCCAATCTTTACAAACTTGATTCCTGCTTCTTCTAGCTCTGTTGCACAACGTATGGATTGCCATTCAGCTAGTCCTTCACTCACCTTTTCATTGTCTCTTGCAAAGCATCGGTTCCAATATTTCAAGTATCTACGGTTGGCCTTGTCACTGATCACACAACTTTCTTCGTCGCCTTGTCTTTTCATTTCTTCGCCCTCTTTCTTCTTAATTCCTTCAAGCGAGGGAGACCAACGATCATGTACTAAGCTAAGTAGGTGCATGATGTTGCCGGGTATCTTTGGTGGAAGAATGGTAATCAATCCAATTCCTTGGACCCGGTAACAACTTAGAAAGGACAGCAAAAGCCTGGGAAGCAAAGCCTCCTCCATCTGTTGGATTATCCTCGATGATGCCTTGTCCATCTGTTGGAATTTTATCCTCGATGGTCAGCCCATATAAGTCCACTAGCACAAAGAAAGGAAGTTGATTTTCGAGTAACAACAAATCTTGAATTAACGCAGTCTGAATCCACTTAAGTTTGAAAATAGGAGAAATGTCCCATATTTTTTCCGCACAGAATAGCTCAACAAGAAAGACACCATCAAGTAATATCATCTCTTTAAATGCTTCTGTCTCAAGATCTACTGATGGCGAATAGAATTTGCGAGCTTCTTCTATGTTCATTTGATCTGCCTGTTTATATCTATCCAGTCTTTCCTGGCCTATTCTCTCAGTAAACCTTGTTAAGCACTGCTTTTTGTACTCCTCCATCTCCTTCAAGTGTGGCAAACCATGATGGTAAGGACCGATTGAGATTAATCGGGGGTGTATAGGCATCTTTACTTACATTCCGCAGTCGATGAGGTACCTTCAAAACAGTACTCCAACTGTACATGTCTGCAGGGCAATCGTCTTCTTCCTATATTAGAGGAAGTGGAGGACATTTAATAGAGAGATTCTATCAGAATTTTTGCCTCCAAGATATAATGAGGTAACATGTGCATTGTTTAACAAAAGTTTTCTCATAATGTAATGGATTTTACATGCCGAGACTATTTTACCCTTTAACTTAATTCCTCTAATTTTGTCCCCTTTATTTTTACTTCTAAAATTTAATCAAGAATGCATTAATCAATCCCTCAGGAAGATTACCCTTCACCGTTCTCATCGTCGTTGGCATCAATTGTTACTGGAAAATCGTAAAAATTCCAAGAAAGTGCTAAGCCCCTCTCTCTTCCCGATAAATGTTTAAAAGTCTACTACTTACATAATACTATCTATCTATACTATATATAAAAGTACGAATAAGGAGAAACTTTATGTTTTATGATTATACCCTTATTTTTAAAATATATTTCCAATTGTACCACTTTTTTAAAACATATTTCTAAATTGCCATTACTAAATAATATTTTAATTATTTCATTATTTTTTTAATCATAAATTAAATCAAATTAAATTATCAGAAAATCTCCCTTCTTCTTCATCAATAGACTAAATTTGATTATTTAAATTTCATCAATTCTTTATCGAATTGGAAAGCATACAACAATGAAGAAAATCTCATAATATACCATACCTATATTGGGGTTTTCTGATTTTTTTTATAATATTTGGAATTTTATGATTCTTATTGACTTGATTTGATAATTTTGAATTTAATTTGATTGTTGCATGAAAAGCTATGTTTATTTACTTACAAGAGATTTCATTTTTTTTTCTTTTTCTCTTCTACGATCAAGGAGATTT
>AWWV01007452.1:0-31451 GCA_001974805.1 Corchorus capsularis
CCTCTCTTCAATGTCCATACAACAATTACAACAAGAGGGAAAATGGAGAATGAAAGGGGGAAAATGGAGAAACATAATAAGGGACAAGACAAAGTCTATCATGCTATGGTGGAGATCTAGAAGTTAAAAGAGGAATTATAACGTGTTATCTATTCTCCTTCAAGAGGGACACCCACATTAGTGAAGTAGATCACAAAAAGACTTGCAATGGAGTGGGCAAAGACCAGGATTTCCATCATCCTGGCTTTAGGTTTTATTGATTGGTTGTTTAATTCTGGGTTTTGTGTTTATAGGTCTAATTTATTTTTGGTTTTCTTTGCAACAAGCCTGGTATTTGGGATGAAACAATTTCTAATAATAAGATTTTTTATTTTGCTTTTTATGATTAAAAAAAGAGTTTTTGAATAACAATTTTAGTTGTATAATATCAAATGACATACAATGGGGCTTTTTTAGATTGTCAAGTCGGGCATGCATTTAGGCCAAAAAAAAAAAAAGAAGAGCTGTATTTTTATAACTATATATATATATATATTGAATGAAAGCTATGTTTTTGTTAGAACCTTTAGATTACATTCATTTTTCAATTTCAATAATATTGCACACTATTCTTATTTAGAATATCATATATTTAAAATAGTTTGTAAGTTAAAACATTCGATCTTTTATTTTTTAAAAAATTATTGAATGGTTATATTGCACTTCCATTAGAATGTCCCCATCAAAATTACTATAATACGACTACCAAAATTGATTTATGTTTGATTGAACAACTGATTAATCGATATATAATTAATCTAACATAAATTCAGTTAAAATTAAATTAATTATAATCATAAATAATTAAATCAATAATTACTACGGCCTTTGTTTAAATTCTTTAATTGTCCAATTTAACCTATTTATTAATTTAAGAAAAATAGTTGATTTCCTAAATTCTATAGCAAAATCATCAAATGCATGAGTGGTTGATAGTTGATACAACACTTTTATTAAGATGTTTGCGATTCCAAAAAATGAGTTGACCTTGGATAGGAGGGTATGTCCAAAAAGAAAAAAATAATAGACGAATAAAAAAGAACAAGGGGTATGGACGATTAAAATTGAATAGGAGTATAAAATATAAATTAGTTTACATTTTAAAATAAGTAATCAACAATTGATTTACTATGTAGCAAAATAAAAAAAATTAATTTACTATATGAAATCAGTCAATTTAATTAGTAATAATTTAGTAATTAATTAATATTAAGTTATTAATTAGTGGTAATGCTTCAATCAAAATTAATTACCTAATTATTTATTTAATTGATTATTATCAATCAAAATTAATTTGCTATAAAAATTAAAATTGATTGATTGGTTGATTGATTATTAAATTAGTGTGTCGATCAAAATTGAATGATGGATTGATTGCAAATTGGATTATATCTTTTAGAGTAGTGCTACTTGCCCCGTCTAAACCTAACGTGTTATTATTTCTTACTATAATTTCTAAAATCCCATTCAATAACATCTAAATTTAAGGATTTACCACGTAAAATCTACTTATTTGTAACTATGGGCTAAACCTGTAATTAAATTATTTCTATAATTATTAGACGGGATAATAGACAATAAAACCAGATGGGGCAAAAAATATTTTTCATCTTTTAATATTAATTAAGTACTAAATTAATGTAATCAGTATCAATATCACGTTTATTAGTAACAAAAAAGAAAACTACTAAATTAATCAAATTTTATATTATATAGATTAATGAGTATATCTAAATGAATTCTCCTAATATGATAATATGCTCCGAGATCTGAATGTAGTTTATTTGTACTAAAAAGAAAAGAAAAAAGGATTTAATTTCTAACAAAATGATTAAATAATCTGAACATTTATTTTATAAATACGTACATGTCTTCTCAATAATTTTTATAGTAACAAATTTAGTTATATTATGTTGTTTTAATTGATCATTTTAAATTGAAAATTTTCAGTATTTTAAATTAATTTTTATTCTCAAAATATTAATATTTCAAAATAATTTTTTCAATTGTTTTTCCTCCCCGGGCAACGATCGGGTTTAAAGCTAGTATTGTTACTTGACATTAGTTTTGAATAAAGGTTTGATAAATGCTTCATGTGAATCGTAAGCACGTGAAAGCTAATACTCATTACTTAAAAAGTACTAATTTTATCAGAAAAAAATACTTATTAAATGTCAGTATTATACCAAATATACAAAATTTTAACAAGAAATAATTACATAGCATTACCCACATAAAAAGGATTTTATTGAAAATCCTACTCTAAATGAGGCATGGTTTAAGTTACATTATACAAGTAGATTCTTTTTTTCTTTTCTCTCGGTACAGTATACAAAGATTTGACACCTAGGACATTGCAAAAAACAAAACCCTGGTAGCTCCACATAGAGATATTACACTACATAAATTAGAAAAAGAGAGGGAAAAAAGGAATTGTTTTTATTTATTAATATTATACAATAAATCGAAGAAAATTGTTATCCAAGTTTAAGAAGCTGTTGGTTGCTAAGTGCTAACTGGTATCTTGAATAACTGAAGGTGAGGATGAAGTATCATTATTAGTCTCACCATTGCTAGTATGCGACTTGATATATGATTTGGCAACATCTAACATCACCTCCACCTCTTTCTTATACTACACGAAAAAGATCAAAGATCGTAAACATCAAATTCAAGCTCTTCAAATTTCCTCAGCAAAAGAACAAAATCCTTCAAAATTTGAAGACGATTAATGAAAAGGAAAAAGATTACAAAGAATGGAATTCATAATTATAGCTGTACCAACCTCATTGATAGCCCCTGACCTAATTTTCGATTGCATTACACACCATTTCTTAAAATGTGCACCTGTACAAACAAAACATCCAGTAAGTCTAAATCATCACCTCGTGGTTCCAGATGATTGACCTGAACCATAAAGCCTGAAAAAGACAACTCAACCTATCTCAGCAGAAAACATATCGACCTTAAACGCTAAGAAAACAAGACAAAGAGCCTAATCCTCCCAAACTCTACCTCTACTACTGATGAATATAAGGCTGACTGCTTGAATTCTGAAAAAAGTGATGCCACACTCACATTATTCTACTGTTTTATCTACGTCTTATCCATCTTAAGAGAAAAGCCCAAAATATGCACATTCATAATTCTATGTTCACGAAATGCAACCTATGTAGCATGGATCTCACGTCTCATCCTCTTAAAAACTAAGAGCTGAAAAATGTTGTCATCATAGAGGCAGAATTATGAGCAAGAAAAATGTTGTCAGGAGACGTGGACAACCTAGCAATTCTTAGAGGTCTCAAGTCAAATCCTGCAATGGGATGGGAGAGGGAAGATACCTCTCATTGTGTGGCTTAAGACACACTGATCTCCATGTATAACAGAAAAAGAGTTGTCAAGAACAAAAACAAACCCAAAACTTACCAACTTTTATATCTAAAAGAGATGAATTTTCACCATTGGTCTCCACACACCACCGACAATGAACCTGATGCAGCACAAATAAAAATTGATCGCACTATGTACATAGTCTCTAACTACATAAGTTAAACAAAAGCGCAAAATAAAAAGACAATAATGGCAACTCCAGCATCAGAAAATAATAAGCAAGCATATTACATTATTTTTCAATATTACAAAAATGTCTATTGCTGTTGGCAAGAATGTTACTAGTTAACCTGCAAAATAGGAAATGTAGCTGCCAGATCTGGCCACTCATCTAAAATTTAATACCATAAAAAACTACAGGACATGCAGTGCATGGGGGAACCTTTGTCCCCTCATCTGCCTACTTATATTCCCTGCTTTAATATGAGCAGGAGAATAGAAGGCAAGTCTAGAAGGTAGGTGGCAGATTACGATCAATAAAAGTGTGGGTAAAAGAAGCAGGTAAACAAACAAACACATGCAACAAAAACAAGAAAGCAGATTGATGTGGCAGTTTTCAAATGGACAGTGCCTTCTGCAAGAATGTTAGTAAAAGTTTCCTTCCTGATTGGACTAGTTGATACCATGTTATGGGCTGTATGATTGGGACATTTGAGCACTGATGGGCATACAACATTGAAGTGTTAGTCACGACTGCAGTATCGATCTTCGTTGGTACAAGTACAAAATGGACAAAATAGTAGCAATAATTACAGTCCAACGATGTCCCCCAGGGACACCCCAGTTGTTCATAGCTTGGGACTTCTTGCGGGAGGTCCCAGGTTCGAATCCTGGGAGGGGCGGGGTGGGATTATGGAAAAGGAGAGGACTACCTCCTATTGTGTAGTCCATTTCAATATTATGTTCATGAGTAGCAAAAAAATTACAGTCCAAGGATTGATTTAATGTGTTCCTAGTAGAGCTGTCAAAATCTGACCCGAACCCGTAACCCGCCCAACCCGATTTGACCAGAAAAACTAAACGACCCGAATCCGCCCGACCGGAGACCCGACGAACCCGTGACCCGAATGACCCGCAACCCAGATGACCCGAGACCCGAATGACCCGAAACCCAGATGACCTGAAACTCGAATGACCCGAGACCCGTATGACCCGAAACCCGAATAACCCGAGACATTAACCCGAATGACCCGAGAATATTATAAATTAAAATTATCTTTTATTCAATAAAATTTATAATTTTACTTATTCTAAATCATCTTTTATTCAATACAATTTATATTATTGTTATAATTTTACCAATTATAAATTGGCTAAATAGTCCGTCTGCCCCCTGTCCCCGAACTTTGCAAATTTAAGCCAAAATGTCACTAGAACTTTATATTGTGCCATTTTGCCCCCTGAATTTGTAAAATCAGGTCAATTCCCTACTTCACTTCACAGATTTCGTTAAATCCCATAAAATTTGCTGACATGGCAAACTTATGCTGATGTGGCACTTCCACGTCAGCACTCATGGGGCCCCACATGACCCTAAATGCTAGGGTGGGGCACGCATGAGAGCTGATGTGGAAATGCCACATGAACGAATTTTATGGTACTAAATGGAATCCGTTAGTCAACTGTTAAATTAGAGGTAAATTGACTTGATTTTACAAATTCAGGGGGCAAAGTGGCACAATTTAAAATTCAATGCTGACCCAATTGACCCAAAACCCGAGTGACCCGAAGTCAAAACCCGAACCCGCCCAACCCGAGACCTGGTAGACCCGAGACCCGAATGATCCGAGACCCGAATGACCCGAGACCCGAATGACCCGAACCCAGATGACCCGTAACCCGAATGACCCGAAAAAACTGCATGACCCATTTGACCTGGACCCAGAATATCAGACTAGAAAATAATAAGAGAGACATAATTTTAATTAAGAGCCATCAACTAAACCACTGGGCGCCTGTGCACAACAAAGTGTGTGGGTGTATAGCAATAAATTTGAAACTGAGCAGCCAGATTTCCAGCCAATACATACCTCAAAGTAGGAGCCAAATGGAACATCATGTGCCTGTTGTACAGTTTCAAAAACCTAGAAAGAAGAAAATTGACTGAACTCAATCATATAAAATAAACAAAGAATCTACACCATAAACCAGTGAATTTCTTACTAAGCAAGAAACTATAAGTTTATTAAAAAGAATAGTAAAAAATACAAGTGATTTTTTTAGGGAAAATACAAATGTTTGTATAAGAATTGACAGAATGGATGAGAAAAGAGGTCATACGAGTTTTTTCTTATCTGATGATAAAACAGAATGTTGATATTCTGTCATGGCACTGTCTGGAGGGCACATGGGACTGTTACAAAGGGTTCTAAACGTTATCTCTCTTACTTGACCATCATATTCATCTGCAGCATGCCACTGTCCCATCTGAAAGTAGCACAGGAGAGTGCATACAAGCTTTTAATCAACTTTACTAACAAGGAAAAATTCCTCAGAAGAGATAAAGTTCATATCATTCCAGAAATTGATTTATGCCTAAGTATTTTATCTATCCATTTTCCAATAAAACTTAAACCTACAGATCTATATAAATGCTCTTTAAAGACTTAAGATATCAGCAAAAAAATGTGCATGGAGTAATGCTAAAATGATCTTTAACTTACAGTAAGATTTGTATCCTTCCGTACTGAACGATATTCGCTTGTGAAAGTAGAGTCATCACTTAATAATAAATTATAGAACTGCTCAGCATTGCATGGAAATACATCCTGCAGAAACATTTAAATCATTAATATTTGAACTCAAAAAATTATAAAACCCACAAAGGCACGAAAAGGGATGATGCATACATTGAAAATACCAGTAAGAACCTCTTCTTTGATAAATGCTTGTAGTTTCTCAGATTTAGAAGCATTCTCTAACGGAGTCTTATCTCGTCTTTTACTGCCTCTAATAGAGCTACTATGTGCACGCAACGCTGATTCTGCTCTCTCCTACATATCAGCAAGATAAATCAGATAAAATTTTGCTTCATGTAATCAATCATTTCAAATGGGGGAAGAGTTAAGCTTAAATACAAGCAAAGAAGGATGGGGACCAGAAACAAGAGGTTTTTTTGTGGACCAAAAGGTTTGCTGCCAATTCTCCTATCAGTATATAATCAACAATCATCCACATGTAAGTTTCTACTTCATAAATAATGCAGTCTATGAAGAAAACATTCCAACATCTATAATTTCACATTCTGTATACCAGAAACGGATTTTTCTCTGTTTGTCCTTCATATAAAAGTCGAAGATAAACCAATTAACCAAATAATTTGGCAATTCTTTAAGTTCTTAAAGTTCAAAATCTTCTCAATATATTTTTTACTTTAAAAACATTTGTGGACATGAAAGAAAGTAGCAAAAGCAACAGATATGGGAGTGTTAATCATATTTGCATCCAAAACCAATAATAATCAACCCTACATTCTTATTGGTCCAACCGTACAACTTCATATTCCTGAGGAGTTCACAGACATCACTACTATATTTTTATTGTTAGGACACTGAATGCTAAACACCATACCACATTGTTCAGTTCTGGACTTCTATTGAAGTATTTCATAATCTCCAGAAGCTAAATATTTATATGTTCTTGCTCATTTACAATTGTCATCATATTTCGTAGCTCATTTATTAGTGTTCTATCCTGCAGTTCCATACTCCTTAGCCTAAAAATAACTGGTTACTACTATGCTAAAATTTTCCATCTCCTATCTTATTACCACCTTCCTTGAGCTCCCAGACTATTGCGAAGTTCTCTCCACCTTCCATCAATTTCATGCACAACTCTTAAGTTTTCACCCAATGTTCACTCAACTTTACCTATCACAGGAAGAAGTACCTACATGTGGCTTCTTCAAAAATGTCTCAGCAATTAAATTCTCTCTCACCTCTCTACAATGTGAATAAATTCAACTCAATATACATTTCACTGCTTCTGAGTATGAGAAGACAACTAATGTTTCTTAACATATCAAAATAATTATCAGATAATCAAGAAAGAGTTCAAAAAAAGTTAATGATAAAATTTAAAAAATAAAAGAATAATTCACTGAGCGCAAGCCAAAAACCTTCTTCTCTGCTTCCAACATTGCATGGTAATTCTTCGCTGCACGCTGTAACGCTCTTAGTGCATGGTTCCTGTTCCAAAATGATGCAAATTTATACCTGACTCTACCTGTAATCGGCAAAAGGAACAATAAAAGCAACATAAACACACCTTCATCAATCAAACTAGAATATCACTTGTGCAAAATGGGATTCTTCCTAACAATGTAATACACTTAAGTTTGATCTTTGAATTACAAAAATCTCTGAATGCATAACTGCATAGGGGTAGAAAACAAAGCAAAGTGTGTAAGACATCAATCTGTACAAGTGGATGCATCACATCAGTTAGCTAGAAAATTAGATTTATTTTATTTAATTAGTTTCATTTTTATTTTAGTTTCCTGATTAAGGATTTCTTGGCTATCAAAAGTCTTTTAGATTTCTTGCTTATTTTAACTTCTTATAGGAATAACTTTTCCTACTAAGATAAAAATTTATTTTTCTCAACTAGAAATAGGCATTACTAGACTATCACTAGGTGTGTTTGTTTCTTACGATTCCAGAATTGTATGAAGCAGTTTATAAAAAACCCTATATTATGTTTGTTCCATAATCAAATCTAGTTTAACCCTTTGTTGAGTCCAATTGTCCCAACCTTTCTGTAACATCAGTATGTATAAAAGGGGAAAAGAAAAAGGTACTATCCTTTATTCTTTAATGAAACCAAAAGGCAAGAAAGGTTTCTTTTTTCTTCTCTTTTTCGGAAAACAATTTGGAGCAGCAAATGCAAAATAACCGTCAGAATTTACAATAAAAAACAATAAACGAGGTCATTATTTGTTTTATACAGCAGAAGCATCTCTTAATAACTTTTACATATATTTCCAGTGCCAAATATTGCTTCCTCTCAATTGCTAAAGTCACTTACAGAGAACTGAAAGCTAAGCAGTATAGTCATTATTGTCATCTATTATATTTATTAGATATAAGAGCCACTCGAGTTAGTAGATCCAAAGGTATTTCCCAAATCATGACATGCCTTAGCAGTACTTCCTATGTTTATGGTAGCATGAGAAAAGAAGACACATACATGCTTAACTGTTGAAGTCATATGCATTGAACTTTATACCCTCTACAATAGAAGTATGCTAATGGTCCAAAAAATAATTATTCTGTAATTTTAATAGGTAAAGATTACAGTCAAAAACAACTCTTCTGCTCCACAATCAAAAACCATTTCAGCCCATTAAATAAGGAACAAGAACTTATTAAACAAAAAAGCATCTAAGACTTATCCTTTCAAAACAAGAAAAGTGAATTTTCCCTAATGAAGTTCATTCAAAACAAGGAACCGATCCCAATAATAATGCAAATGAGCAAGTAACCAAAAACTATCCCTATAAACAGCCAATACCTCACATTTGCTAAACTCAAGCTGACATCAATAAATTAAATCAAAGCAGGAAAGGACATTAAATTAAGTGATAATTACACATGATTTTGATCTTTGTATCATCTGAATTTTCCTTTCAAAACAAGAAAAGTGAATTTTCCCTAATGAAGTTCATTCAAAACAAGGAACCGATCCCAATAAATATGCAAATAAGCAAGTAACCAAAAACTATCCCTATAAACAACCAATACCTGACATTTGCTAAACTCAAGCTGACATCAATAAATCAAATCAAAGCAGGAAAGGACATTAAATTAAGTGATAATTACACATGATTTTGATCTTTGTATCATCTGAATGGTGAACATTCAAGCCTGAGGTATAATGCTCTTAGCTCAAATTCATAAAAATATAATCTCCCAAGCTTCCTAGCCTTTAGGACAAATAATATAGTTACTAACCATCAGGACTCCCTAAGGGAGGTACACCATGCCCACCAGCACCCATACGAAGAATAATTGTTATTGCAGGATTAATGAATGCATGCTGACTCCTACGGATCTGCATAAACAAAATGACAATTATAAGTAAAAGCATAAGCATGGTCAAGGAAAAAAAAGAGCATTTTTAATTGTACTTCTTTATGTATGAAACTAACTTCGAGAAGTAATGAAACAGAAGAAGAACAAAGTATACCTCATCTATATCGCCAAATGGTATAACCACCTGTTATGAAAACAAAAAGTGTAAAGATTTGAAACACTGAATATATCTTTTCAGCTTATCAGACCACAGAAAGTGTGAAATTTACAAAATTTCGAGTACTATTCCTCCAGCTACTTTAATAATTTTTTTCCTTTAAAGAAGATAAACAACAAGGGGGAGGAAGAGATAATTATGTAAAAAAGTCTACAAGTCTACTAAATCTTGTTCAGTGAGTAAACTCACCATTAAACTTCAACACATCTTGAAGAAATCATCAAAACTTAATAAGCTAAAATTAAAGCTTGGTAAGTAATTAACCAAAATGGCAAGCTAACCTTCATTTGCTTGGAGAAAACATTAGAATGGAAACAGATGTGCCATGCAGAGACATACATACGACCATGATACAAGAATGACCTTTCTAGTGCACATGAATAACTATGCTCCACAACCTGAAAGAAACCTTCAGTTAATTATGAATGATAAAACAAAAGATTGCAAGAAGTCCTACTCATCACCATACCTTAGTCTATTTATGAATGATTCTAGTTAAAGTTACATTTCACTTGCCTCATCCGGAAGGAGGTTAAATATTGTCTGTAAAGGCCCTGGCTTTTGATGAACCACTGTAGGACCTTGTTTATCTAAAGTGCTCCTTCTTCGAGCATTAGCTCCAGCAATTCCATTCATACCCCTATCAGTAAAAGCTTTCAAACTATTCAATCACATATAGAGATATACATAATTCCACCATAATCTGTGATGAAGCAGGAATTAAAAGGGGGAAAAAAGAAGAAGAAGCTTGCAGACTTAATACCTGGACGAATTCACAGGGAGCTTTATAGTTCTGATATGTAGACAAACCTGTAAAGCAGTGAAGCCTTTTATTGGTCTTTGTGAAAAGTGAGAGAAACTGTAAAGGAGCCAAAAAAGGGGAAGATAAAAACAGCACTTAAGTAAAGAACGGATACCTGACCAGATGTGCTATCTAATGTATGCCATACAGCAGTACTTTCACCTACACTTTCAACTGGAATAGTCACTGAACCAAGAACTGCACTTTTCCAAATTATATCCCAGTCATATATTGTCACATTTATCTGCTAGGGAGTAAAAAGTATTCTGTTAGTCAAACCATTCTGCATTGAAAGTAAAGTGAGTGTTAATGGCAATGTCTTGGTCCATTTATATCTTAAGAAAGCATCCTTCATAAATTACTCTATCTCAATTTTTCTTTCATATAATTATTCAAACCACTGTTCAAATTACAAAAAAATAAAGCTACCTTAAACAATAATGCCAAGAATTAGGACAATGGTACTCCCAAATATATTTTTCCCATATTATGAACATGCACATCACACAGCTTTGAACAACAAAGATGTAATAACATTTTGCAGAACTTAGTAGAAACAACTTAATATATACAGCCAGGGAGTTATGTTTTAGAAAATAGCTCCTTTAAGCATAACGAGGCTTAAAGAATTTCAAACAACAACAATCTATTTAGCATGGTTGATATTGTTTATGTATAATGTACATACATCCAAAGCAAGATCATGACCTTTATAATGCTAATTACTGATGATAAATTAGTTTAAGTTAAAGGCACATGCAGTTAAAGTGGAGCTAGTATGTGATGTAGAACATACATCTTCCACAAGAAAGCAAACTAAAAATGTCCATATTCCTGCTATAACAATAACAACTTAGGATGAGATACCTCGACAGGAAGCTCATCTACAGAGAAATTAAATTCCTCTCCCCACATAGGGTTTCTTGAACCTGGGACCATTGAACTGTGACAGCAACACACATTCTTAGGTAATATGGCGCATCTGAGATACCTTAAGTATATATATCTTATGTAAATGCTTCAGAAAAAATAGAGGACTTATGCAGAACAAGGTAAATATCTATTTATGACTTCTCCAGATACAGCAGGTGAAAAGGAACTGCAATGGGTGATTTTCCCTGATAAAATAAAAGAACCAACTAACCTGAATCTCTTTTCAGAACCACAAGTAATCATAGCATAAGGATCTGACGTGCCATTCAAGTTTGCACCAATGAGATTCTTAGCTGCCAATAATTCCACCTGAAATACAAAGAAACAACTATTAAATTCAAAACAAGATTGTCACATAAAATAAAAATCCTGAAGTACCTTGATCAGATAAGCAGAATTGGTCTGAAGATCTCCTTTCAACTGGACCATCTACAAAATAAGTGCACAACTGCATGTCAAAGAAGTGGAATATTACTCCGTGAAAGAGCAGCACACAACTTGTGTACTACAATAGAATAAGATTCCAAGTGACCATGTTTACACATAGCACTGAGTTAAGCATCTATAGCCTGTGCATATGTTACTGCCAAAAGCAAGCAAAATTACATAATCTTGCACAAAAAGACTAGTTTAATATATTCGAATCCAGACGTTGCACATTCGAGAGAGATTGAAATAGTGATATGTTTTGTTTCTGTTCGTTGTTCGGACAACTTATTCTTCCAGTCATTCACTTAAATTTAGAGTAGAACGGTTTTGATTTTTGAGACACACAACAACATGTTCAACTGATATTTTAATTAAAAAAAAATCTGTCAAGCCAATCAGAGGATTATTTAGTACATCATCAGATGAAACTCTCTATAGCCAATAGGTATCATATTGCATCGTTTAACTGTATTCCAGATCATATCTTTAGTAAGCACAATAAGAAAAAGCCAAAGCAGCATAAATTTTTATACATTACCATTCCCATTTGCCCATTGAACATAGAGCATAATACCAAAATAATTCAAAAAAATTCTAGAAATACTAGAAAGAATATAAACAGGAATAGAGCAGGACTTATTATTATGGCATTATTTAATTCCTGTAACCAACCAAACAACTTGAATTACCATCAAGTAACCAGAAATTATAAGTCTCACTCTCAGATATTAAAAAGAATATAAACAGGAAAATATATAATTCTTCACTCTGATTTACTTATTCTTACTGATGAAATTAAAAATCCGGAAAACTTCAAACAGAAGCCAAAGCTAACAAAATTAAGAAATAGTAGATAAATTGACATTGAGTCAATGCCTTTAGTAACATGGAAAGAAAGTTCAAAATAATTAAAAGCAAAAAGAACGTTAATATTACTAATTTGAACAGGAAAAAAATACACAAAAGATCAAACAAAAACTAAAAAGGAAGGAATTTGCTCTCACTCAATGCCATCATCAACAAGAAAAAAAGCATAAAAAATAAAATTCGCAAAACCAAAACGATAAAAACCCAACATAAATAAAAACTTAAAGACGATTTCTTTAAAAAGAAAGTCAAAGAATTGACCTTGTCTTTATCGTCACCAAATCCATCTTCAGAATCCTCCAAAAGTTGCGATCGATCACCCCCACCGCCACCTCCTCCTTGAAATGTGAAAAAACAATAAGAAACGATCACGAACAACGATGCCGCCACCGCCACTTTGATCTCCCACCAGGACGGCACCAAATATTCTAACACCACCGCCGTTTCAATCATCATGGTTCTATAAAAAAAACAATTCTTTGCTTTATTTCCGTAATTATTCTTTCTATAAAATTAAATTAAAAGAATTTAATCAACATTTTGGTTGAAATTTGAAAGGGTTTATATTAGGGTTCTTTGATTAGTAATTTTGTTCTTACAAAAAAAGTTCGAGAGAAGCATTTTTGGGAGAGAGTCAAAGAGGGAGACCGTTGGAGTGATGAAGGATTTGGCATTTAACACCTGGAAAAAATCGTTATTGGGTTGCTTAATGACGTAAATAGCCTCATGTTTCTCCTTGAATTACAGAAAATGTCTACTGTTCATTTAACGGTTTTGGTAAGTGAGAGGGGTAGATTTGCTCAATTCATTTGAAAATTATAACGTGTGGAAAAGTAGTTTTCGCATGATTTTTTTTCTGAAAAGGATGAATTTGACTTTGATTAACGGATAAAATAAATAATCCACAAAATTACATCTTAAAAGTTAGTACAAATAATTTACACCCAAATTACTAATAAATAAGTAAATAACCCAAATTAGTACAAATAAATAACTCAACTTGTGTACACTGTACAGTCCCACCACTCGTGGAACTTTTGGATTTTGTGTCAGTTTATGTGGGAGTGTCATTCTTAAAAAAAGATGAGGACCTAAATAGTATGTCTAATTTTATTTTATTTTTACGAAAAAGCAAAATGAACTTTCATTTATATTAAAGAAAGTACAAACTTGATAATGATATTATAATAAATTTTCATAATGTCTTCTTCTACTTGAATGTAACACATTAAAATTGTGTAACACATTTCTCACACCAATGAATTTTGTTGGAAAACCCAAACCATGTGTCTTGAACCATGTTGATACGCTTTCGTTTGTTTTTTTAAACAAAACGTTTTTATTAACGATATAAAAGTGACTGATTCGAATAACAGATCTTTTCCATGACAAAAAAAAAAGGAACACAATTTTATCACTCATCCTATAATGGAGAAGATCAACAATCCTAAAATCAATTGTAAGATTCAAACTATAGGAAAAAAACTAACTGAATGACACAAACTGACTCAGCAAAACTCAAGAAAACAAACTGACGAAACTGATTCAAAAAAACAAACTGCAGATCTACAGATCTGAGTATTTTATGGAAACAAATAAATAAACTAAATGGGAAAAGTCCCCCCCCCCCCTCCTAGTTGTCAACCAAAGAGGAGTAGGGGGTAAACAAAAGCACTGAAAAAGACAGAGACTGAAGGGGGGAGAGAGATCGGAGAGGTGACTAGCTAGGGTATTTTTAGTATTTGTCTCATATTGTTCAAGCATATAGAGATACTTTATTATAAGAGTAATTATTTGACACATTGACAGTGTAAATTTTGGACCCCACAAGTAGAGTGAAGAGTTGACACATACCCATAACCCTTAAGGTGGCGTTTGGTTTGGGGTAATCCCAGATCCCCAACAGTAAAAAGATTCCCCCTTAAACTTACCCGGGAACCACATTCCCAGGTGGTCATTTCTGTTTGGTTAGCATTCCTGGGTATCTTCGCAACCCATGTTTGCTTTGAGGTAATGTTACATGCTACAAATTGGTAGAATACTGTAATACCCTTCTATGTGTGTAGTACCACTCCCAACTTATTGCACCATACAAGGTGTTATATAAATAATAAGAATAATAAGTTCAATCAACCTTAAATTTGCTAGTTTACACATACAGTGATTTTAATTAATTTAAAAATATTAAATTAATTGAGTAAATTACTAGTTTAATTAAATACATTTTTCAACCCACAAAATAAACAAAGTGGTAACAACCCCTATCCCAAATCCCACAATTAATCCTATGTGAAAGGATTGATCGACAATAGAAGGGTTGATCTCTTTCATTTGCAACCCTTGTTTCTTAATGACTTTGTCCTCACCCTCATTGAGGTTCCAATACTCGAGAAAAGCCATTTCGGCTTCCTTGTGATCCTTGTACATTTTATGATGGCAACCTCGATAACCATTTACTTGGTCCTTTGCTTCCACCCAACTTCCATAAATTCCCGGCTTGCGACCCTCGAAAACAACATAATACTTTCCCATTAACCTAAACAAATAGAAGCAAGCATATATTTGATCAAACCATAAACACACAACACACATTCCATAAACAACATAGCAAATCAACATCATTAAGCAAGTTTTACAAGTCATGTTCTAAAATAATTATGTTGAGCAACCATAGACAGAATGTGATCAACCTAAAAGCATTTCCTAACTACAATTACTAGATGTTCCTGTCACGCTCAAACAGATGGACCAACTTCTGATAAAAGGGAAAAGTTTTCCCTCGAAGCCTTGTAGAATAAGGATGTTCCTGCATTAATCAATGGCTGTATTAATTTAAAATAGCTGCTTTTCAAAGTCATTAAAACTATGATCATAAGTAGCCTAAAGTTTCTTACCCTAATCCACATATCCCATGATTCTGGATCACCATCAATCTTATGATGGACTTTATCCCACTTAAAAGCAGTTGTTGACATCAACATCTCCCTGATGTGGAAATAGTCTCTCTTCAAACCCCTGATTCTACATGAAACTTGGGGCAGTGTTATGCCCCTACCAGGTAAGCTAAGTTCAACCATGTCTACAAGCACATCTTTGTGTTCCTGCCAACGTAGTCCATGGTCTCCAATACCCAACGTCATCTCAACTAAAGTTCCAGTTTCAACATCTGTCCAGACTCTACCAATAATCCTAGGTCTATCCATGGTTGAACCCTAAACTGCCATAAATAAAAACACATCATAATGACACATACCAGAAATAATGGCAGCAAGTAAAGCCAATTTCAATAATAACTAACAATAATTATATAAATTAATAATAATAAGTTAAATCCAAACACACATGTTTAAGCAACAAAACACATTTCAACAAAAAATGTTCTAGATTGTCCAAATACTAAACTAAGCTTCATTGTATTCTAAAATAACTAATCAGCCCTCATCAAATAGTCCTTTCAAATCCTCAAACAGGGGAAAAGTTTTTCCTTTAAGCATTGCATTGTAATGATGTTCCTGCAATAATCATTTGTTGTTTATTATTATGATAAAACCCCAAAATCTGATATAATAAACCAACTTAGAAAAAAATATAGGGTTGTTTCTTACCCTATACCACTTATCCAGTGCTGCTGGATCACCCACAACCTTGTGACTCACTGGATCCCAATGAAACAAAGGGTTTACCCTTAACGTGTACCTGATGCAATTGATATGTGGTTTAGTCCAACATCTCCTTATGATTGTGGGTGATCCTTGATCTTCCCAACGAAACAATGGGTAGTCCAACATCTCCTTGATCTTCCAGAATTCATGCCTCATTACCCTTATCATACTGAGAACATGTGCTTTGCTAAGGTTCGAGCCAGACAAATTTTCCTCAATCATACGTACAATACGATCAATTGCTTAATTCCATGGTCTTCCTTGATCCTCAAAATGTTGCATGCACTTAATTACAGTTCTTTTTTCCTCATCTGTCAATGTTCTAGATCTCCTACGAGGGTCCATGAATGAAGGCTAAACTGCAAATTTAAATTCCCAAGAACCCTAACCATTTATACAGATCACTATACAAATCACATATTTATCAATATAACATCATAAATCCAGAACATATATTTATCAATTGCATATCAAAAGCATATAATTGCAGAACATATATTTCACTTCAAATATAGAACATATATTTATCAATTTACAAAAAAGTTACCCAAAAATTTATACTGACAGTGACCTCAATTGATATAACTTGAGTACATTTTTCGAACTTTCATCAATTTATGAACCAATTTCCAGAAATAGGAACTTTTCCCCAATATAGTTTCGCCCAATCCCTAACCCAGTAATCCATATATAAATTTTCGGCCTAATCAGAATAAACCCAAAAGTTTTACCAAATTAAACTCACAAAATCAAACCCAACTTCCATAAAACAATTGAATCTCACAATAAACGCAAACAATAAAACCAAATAACAGAGATCAAGTGACAGAGCGTCGCAATCCACAAAAATTTTTCGAAAACTTACTGTTTCAGTAAGAAAAACGACGACCCGAAACGTGCTACACTCTTGGACGATCGCAAATGGCAGAGGAAACGACAGGAACGGTTCAAATCTCGGCCAGAGATTCAAGTAGATCGAGATATTTGGGTGATGGCTAGGGTTTTGAAAGAAGAAAACTGAAAAATAAAATGTGAAAAGTTGCCTTTTTGTATTATTTGGAGGATGTGATGAATAATGAGTGATTAGAACTACTTTAATTATGGTTACTTAAGAATAAAGGTGCATGCTATTTCTTGGTCTTTTGAATTAAGTGCTCTTATTATTCTTTGTTATTCAGATTTCACGATTGCATTGATCCTTGATATATATATGCATTCAAAATTTATTTTTCGGAAGGAATTTTAATCATAGACTTGTATAAAATTTGTTTTGTTTGCTAACCCATGAGTTTATCGAGTTCGTCTTAAACATGTTTATGGGTGTCGTCCTAAAGTAAACCCTCAGGTGACTATAACAACTCCAGTGTAGACCTACATTGGTTTAAATGGCTTGCGTCACGTGCTAAGTGCCGCCGTACACCTACGAAAGTGGAATCTTTATATGCATTAGTTTAGGTTATAGGGTCTATTTTGTGAACTGAATTGCTATTTACCGCCCCCCTTTTTACACTTTTGCCCTTTGTTCATATTTTGAACTTTCTAACAACTTCTTCAAACTCTCAACCTTCAAACCCTAAACTTAATTTCTAACAACTTCTTCAAACTTCATTTTTAACAAATCTTCAAATTCATTTTCCTTCATTTTAATCATAAACTAATTAAATACTAATTAATAATAAACTAATTATATACTAATTAAACATAAACTAATAAACTAAGTAATTTTAATTAACTAATTAAAACTAATCATAAACTAATTAATATTAAAAAAAATTTAAAAAATTAAAAAAAGAAAAAAGAAAATGGCCGAGCCGCCCAAACTGGGTGGCTAGCCATGGTCAAGGCCGCCCAGCTTGGGCGGCTAGCCACTCAGCCATTTTCTTTGTTTTTTTTTTGAAAAAAAATTAAAAATATTTTTTACATCAGCCCACGTTATCGTCCATTTCCGGAGTTCTCGGCTTGTTTCACGTTAGTAATTAGCATGTTTTTGGAGATTTCAGAGGATTTGAAATATTACAAAATGGAGAAAAGGGCAAAAGTTTCAAAAATTATAAAAAGGGGGGGGGGGGGGCGGTAAATAGCAAACCCTTTTGTGAATGAGTCTTAGTTTTTGTTTTCTTAGTTTTTATGCATTAGTTTGCTAGGGACTAGCAAAGGTTCAGTGTGGGGGAAAATATGATCGAGCCAAAATTAACCCTATTTTTATGATCATTGTCCTATGGTTTTTGGTATTTTTATGTGGAATTTAACCATATTTTATAAGTATTTGTGTTTTTAGGTCTTGAAGAGAAGAAAAAGCGGAAACTTGTTGTTTTTCACTCTTTTTGGAGCTAAATTAATGACTTTTTGCACAAATATGGACTTAGTAATTTGGAGTGAAGATTTGGAGATTCGAAGTTCGTGTTTGAAGATTTATTGAAGATAATTTGAAGAATTGAAGACCAATGAAGAATTATTTCAAGAAGCAAGAATTGAATATTGAAACTTTAATTGCGAAGGATTGAAGACAAGTCCTGAAGAAGCCCGGTAGCTATGGAATTTTGGATATTTTATATGGTATAATACTCAGCCCATATAAGTGCACAATTGGAGTAAAAAATCCCAATTTATGTCGCCTATATCCAAGGAAATATCCAATTCCCGCAATTTCCCGATACTAGTCCTAGTTGGATTAGGTTTCAGCTCAGTCTCGGTAAAAAGGCCATAATTTTTTGCTCAAATGTCCGTTTTAGGCCCATGAGTAGCCGTTGGAAATCTAATTCCGAGATCTACAACTTTCCTTTGAAATCCAAAGCCTGCCATCTTCAAGCCCGAAATTGCTGTTGAAGTTTCTGCACGATTCCAGAATTTTTCAGGATCCTATTTTCACTTGGATTTTGTTCTAGTAAGACTTTTAATCCAGCTTGGAGACCAAGTTAGAGCTTAAAACGTCCTAGAGTCCTATCCTAAGTATAATTGGAGTCCTTAGGTTATTTTTCCACTATAAATAGTCAACTTATGTAACCCTAGAGAACACAATTCTCTATCATCTTTTTCTTAGAAAATATTCTAGTTTTTTCTTTAGTTTTAGGTTGAAGGTGTCGACACCTCTCTTTGCATAGAGAGGTGCGATAACCCTGCTTGTTGAAGGCTAAGGAGATTTCGCCGCAAGGTCTTGTAAGTTTTCTTATGCCTCTCATGGATTTGGATCCAAATCCATGAGTAGCTAAATTCTTAATACTTCTTATCCTTTGATCAATTCAATCAATTAATTATGGTGAGATTTATATACTTATAATTTGATGTTTGTTCTTAATTGATAGTTTATTAATCTCTGTTTTAATCTTATGATTGTGGATTTAGAACGCGCGCTAATAATATAATTTGATGGATCTACAGTTAAATTAAACGAAATAGCGGAAACTTAAGTTTGATTGTGTGGTAACAAATTGGGGATGTTGGAAAACAAAGTAAAGATAAATCATGTTTGAATTGATAAACTCTTGGAGCTTTACATGGAAAAAATGTTCTTTAATATCATTCCAAATTTCTAAGGCAGGGATCCTAGTCTACTACTCCTGAAACACTCTGTTGCCCCATTCCTTCTGATAACCAGCCCTGTTGACTATGCTCTGATTCGTTAGAAACTCAACAATCCTGCCTTGATCAATGCCTGCACTTTCTTCTTCAAACTGGTACAATTCTCCGTGGAATGACCTTGAACATTCATGTGATACTCACATTGCACATTAGGATCATACCACATGGGATAAGGAGGTTGCATAAGTCCCACATATACCGGTTCCACAAGGCCCTGCTAGATGACCTGATGAAGCAATTCTGTATAAGTCATGGGAATTTGGCCAAACTTGAATTTCTCTTGATGACACATATATCCCTTCTGTTTGTCCTTTGGAATGGTTGGTTCTGAGCTAATTGAAGATGATGACCTTTTCTTTGATGCTCGAGGATATTATTGAGACTGCGAACTTGGTTGAGGAACCGACTGGGATGGGTAGGGGTTTTGATTCACATATGAGTTTGTTGGTGGAAGTGGTGGATAAGGGTAGTAAGGAGGGTGCGGGTGATATGGAGAATTGAAGCCATACCTCTCTTTGACAATTCTCAAATCTCAAACCTTTCACAAAGTGTTGACTCAAATCATGTCTCAGAAAAAAAGATTTCCAAACAAGAAGTTTCATAATAAGGTTGCACTTCATTTGTGGGTACAATATCAAGATTCGATTTTTACAATACGATAGCATTCCATTTGTGAGTCCAAGATCAAAATTTGCTTTTCAAAGGGACATTTTAGTGGTGATCACCAATTCTCTTCAAAGTTCAAATTTAACAAAGTTTTCAGAGTAAAGGAGTTTTTCCAAAGAGTTCATGACATGCTTCAAAGAGCTTCAATCACATGATTCTTACTTATTGATCAAATTTTGCTGCAGAGTAACCAAGGAATAGATACATGGAGAAGTGAGATCAGCGAAATAATCTTTCAAAGCATACAATTCAAGTCTGATCTAGGGCTGTAGACACCCTAATTTCGCCTGTATCCTTCAAATAAAAACTTGATTGCTCCTTAGCTTGCATGGTCACCCAGGGGCATTTTGGTCATTTTTGCATTGAGGGGCATTCCGGTCATTTTGAGTTCACTTTTAATTTAGATAAGCTAATGCTTTTCCTAGTCACCTAATTTGCATTTCGAAAATTGAGAGTCTTTATATGCACCTTTAACATGGCTTACTTTCATACTAATTTGGGTGTTGCGCTTTAGTCATATAAACTCTTTTAGTAAATAAGGTTTAGTTTTTAATGAAGCATTCTCCTATCCCGTTCTTTTAGGTATTTGCCATTATATTTGCTTTCATGGAGCATATTTTTTATTTATTAAGGTTCATAAGTAATATGTATGTATCACGTATAAATTGCATTATGAATAATTATTGTCCATTGCTTCAATTTTCGCATATCATGTCAAGTTTGGTGATCATTTCCTTTGCATGGCATACTTACATTTTGCATGAGCATAAGTAGAAAATAGATATTACAAATTCCCAAGAATAAATGAATAAGGAATAAAATTGTTGCATTTCAGTCGCATTACAAAGAAAAAAACATTGTTACATAGCCTCTGCCCATGCAAGGGATTTCCTCGCCTCCAGTTTGAGGTTCGTTCCCCTCCTTGTTCATTTGCAAACATAAAGGCCTTTTAATGGCCTCAGGAGATTCCATGACCTGCAAGATGGAACACAGACAGGAAGCACAAGAAATGTCCCCCAAGATTTAAAAGCATGTACACTATTGGTTAGTGTACACGCAAAGTGAATAAAAAAGGTGCACACATGGTTGGGGAAAAAGAATTACTATTGGCTATATCGAGCAAAAGACATGAGATGCAGTCTCAGTCTTAAAACGTCGATGAAGCCATTGGGAAACAAGAACATATACATTAGCATTTTTTTTTAATTTTACATGCATTGAAAACACAAAAACAGAGCATGTAGTCCAGGACATTTCACCCTTTTTTTCACAATTCAGAGCATCCCTAGCAGCATGCCTTTTAACCTCAAAATATGCTTGCATTTCATTAACCATATTGCACAAAATCCCACACACGCAGCAACATATACATAGTAGCAATAGCATTGCATGGCACTTAATAGCTAAAGCATGTTAGTTGAAATAGCATAGATTGCATACATTTGGATTTCAGGTGCATAGCATTCCCAATTTTTCAGGCCAAGTCCAAACTACACAAACCAAACAAAGATCACAGAGGGAATTATACTGAATCAGCCAGCTCACATTCTGTACTTATAGGGGAGGAAACCAACAAAAGCAATAAATGGCAAGGCAGCCAAGAGCAAACACAACAAACAAAGGCAAGCCAGTGGCAGGACTGCAAACCACCCTGCACACTGGACATCTGCCACAACCAGCACACCCACTACCAAGCCCAGACGAAATACAGAAAAAAACCACAAAAGCAAAAAAGAGACAAATGAAGGGCAATAAACTCCCTGTAAATGGGAATTACAGAGGAGGCAAAATGAACTTTTTAAAAGCCCTGCAAGGAGAAAGAGGGAATTTTTTCCTAAAGCGTTTGAACCATGATAAAAAGAGAAACAGAAAGTTTAGTGGGGATTTTTTTTTGGGCTGGAGGTTCATTCAAAAAAAAAAAAGGGGGTCAGTGGAGGTTAGAAAATTAGGGTTCCTAGTCTTCAAGTAGTACATAGCATTCCTAGCAACCGAAAAGCAAAAAAACAAAAAATACCAGGAACTAAAAAATTTCAAGAAAATAAGAAAAAAAAAACAGAAAGTTTAGAGGGAATAGGCTCACCTCTCTTCGAGAATAGTCTTCCGATCCCTCTTTTTCCCCTTTTGATTGCCACCTCCGCAATCCCTTAGGGTTCATAATTTACGGGTTAGACATACATTGAGTGTCAAGAAGCTTAGAATAGGGTCAGCAAAATCATAGAGATAGACAAAGAAAGCAAAATGGTTCGAGAGGGAGTCGATTCGTAGTCGGAATAGCCGGATCTAGAGGGGTTTGGGGTGTTTCGGGTGAACTGGATTTGAGGCTTTAGAGGTCAGATCTCGAAGAACCATCACCGGAACCGGGTTCAGCGCGTTGAGGCGAGACGATCCGCTCGTTTTTGGCCTCATCCGACGGCGGTGAGCCCTCTGGCACGGCGCTGCGATTTCCGGCGACGGCGGCAATGGCAGCGTGGAGAGGTTAGGGTTTGAGGTAGGTTTTGGTTTCTGAAAATGGAAAAAAGATGAAGTCTATTTATACTTACACCAATTTGTTATTTGTTGTTTACCATTTTCGGACTAAATTTATTTTTTATGCGCATTTTGGTGTTAAATTGTTATTTAATAGATCTGTAGGTTAGTGATTCGGTCATACTTGCAATGTAGCCCCTAAATTTGATTCGATTAGGTCCCTGATGTAGCGATTTAGTTCCAGTACGTACCATAATTTTGAACAATTTAATAAACTTTAGTTTTTTGGAAGATTAAGTTTAATTTAATTTAGAAAATCATTTGCATACGTTGTCATACACGCCACAAAAACTTTTAAGATTGGTAAATACCGTTTTTAATTATGACGGGTGGATTTTGGGTAATTGTGCCCGGGCACGACCTCCCAAGGTCCGCTCCGAGATCGGATACTTTCGCGGATACCCCCATAATGCGTGGGAAGGGTCCCCTGAAATTATTCGAGTAAACGGCTCTTTACCAATCAGTTAAAAAAGACCTGGTCATGCATTGCACACATTTTTGTCCGTTAATTGAACTTTAAGGTAATGAAGCATAAAATAAGAAGAAAGAAATCAAAACTCAAACAAAGAAAATAGAAGAATTTGATCCCAAATAAATGAACATACAAAAAATCAGAAGCAAGAGTTTAATCATTTCAACTTTTAGTTTTACTCGGTTCTCCCCAAAACGCCCTTCCCGGACGGAAGCCGTTTATCTTTACTTGCTCTTTCCCAAAACGCCCTTCCCGGACGGAAGGCACTGATTATTACCTGTTTTTCCCAAAACGCCATTCCCGGACGGAAGGCACTAATCTTTACCTGTTTTTCCCAAAACGCCATTCCCGGACGGAAGGCACTAATCTTTAAATGCCCTTCCCGGACGGAAGGCACTTATTTTACTTGTTATTTTCCAAAAATGCCCTTCCCGGACGGGAGAGGCTTATTTTTACCTACTTTTTCCCAAAGTGCCCTTCCCGGACGAAGGGCGCTAATTTTTACTTGCTTTTTCCTAAAACGCCCTTCCCGGATGGAAGACGTTGGTTTTACTCGCTTTTTATTAAAATGCCCTTTTCGGACGAAAGGCAAGTTCGCTTTGGTTTCCTTCGAGCGCACAAGTTCGAATTTCGTTTTAATATTTGTTTTCAAAGAGTAATAAAAGGTTTCGATTCTCCTGAAACAAAGAAAAGACAAAAAATATAGGATTAAGGATTAAAAGCAATCTTTATTTCAGACCCGTAATAGATCTAGAATAGACTAGAGGTACCGTCATTTGACGGGCGTTTGGGGGTGCTAATCCTTCCCCAAACGTAATCGACTCCCGGACTTAGAATTAGGTTGCAAAGACCGGACCTATAGGTTTAGTGGGTCCCTCGCCAAGCCTTGGACCACATTAAGCTAGCTAGGTCAATCAGGTGACTAATCACACCCTAGAATTTGATTAGTGGCGACTCCCTTCACTCGAGTCGTAGCGGCAGGGTTCGGACCCCGGGCCCGCACGTTGCGACAAGGGCAAAGATGAAGACAACCACAAGAGTAAAGAAGCACATTCAAGGACAAATCAAGAAGAACAAAAGGATTCAAGGAAGCAAAATCAAGAGAGCGAAGATTCAGAACATCAAGCAAGAGATTTTCAATCACAACATCAGACTCAGAGTTATCTTTCAAGTTATCAAAGTTGACCGCTGATCGGTCTTTTCTCAGCAAATTATCAAAGCCGATCGCAAACTGGTCCCCTCAAATCATCAATCAAGAAGTTTTCAGACTCAGAGTAATTTTCCAAAGGTATTCTCTTTCAAAATCACTTCCTTGTGATTCAGATTCAATTTTCAAGATTTTTCTTCAGTTCCATCCGAATGCTTTGGCTTTTCCATAAGTCAAACTCGTTTCCACACGAGTCAGATCCAGCTTTGGTTCCATCCAAGCAAGCAGAGGCTTTTCCATAAGCCAAACTCGTTTCCATACGAGTCAGTTTAAGATTTGGTTCCATCCAAGCATTCAGGGGCTTTTCCATAAGCCAAGTTCAGTGAGGTTTTCCAAAACCGGTCTCGTTTCCATATGGGTCAAGCCTACTTCCAAGTAGGCTCTAATCAAGTTTGTTTCCATAGAAGTTAAATTCTATCCGGGCAATCTTCTCTCGCTTCCAGGCGAGTTTTCAATTTAGTGACCAAAGATGGTCTTCTCTCGCTTCCACGCGAGTTTTCAATTTGGAGACCAAAGATGGTCTTTTCTCTCGCTTCCACGCGAGTTTTCAATTTAGTGACCAAAGTGTCGCAACGTCCGGGTCCGGGGGACCCTGCCGAAACGACTTAAAAAGGGGAAACTACTACTGAAATCCTATGGAGTCGCCACTAATCCTTTTTTTAACCAGGTGTGATTAGCCACCTACCAAATTATTAAGTATAATATTCACCTATGCTCGGCAAAGGTAACACTAAACCTAATAAGCGGTCTATTAACCAGAGTCCTAAGGGTTCGGGAGTCGGGTATGCGTGGAGAAGGATTAGCACCCCCACGACGCCCGTCAAAAGACGACACTGACTAGTCTAGACTTAATCATGTGTTTCTATTATTGGTTGTTCTTGTTTTTAATAATTTCACGCCATTAAGCTCTTTTATTTACTGATTATTGTCTTTCCTTGATTCTTAATCGACTACTAGGTTAAGCCATTTATTTACTTAGTTACACCGAATTGACTACTAGGTTAAGCCATTTATTTACTTAATTGCACCGAATTGAGTTAATTACTTAATTTAACTACCAAATTACTTAACTTAAATTACCAATTTTCTTAATTGCACCGAATTAAGTTAATTACCAAATTACTTAATCTAATTATCAAATTGCTTAATTACACTGAATTAAGTTGATTACCAAATTACCAATTTACTTAATTACATCGAATTAAGTTGTTTACCAAATTACCAATTTACTTAATTACACCGAATTAAGTTGTTTACTAGATTACCAATTTACTTAATTACACCGAATTAAGTTGTTTACCAAATTACTTAATTTAATCACCAATTTACTTAATTACACCGAATTAAGTTGTTTACCAAATTACCAATTTACTTAATTACACCGAATTAAGTTGTTTACCAGATTACCAATTTACTTAATTACACCGAATTAAAGTTGTTTACCAAATTACTTAATTTAATCACCAATTTACTTAATTACACCGAATTAAGTTGCTTACAATATTACCAATTTACTTAATTACACCGAATTAAGTTGTTTATCTGATTACCAATTTACTTAATTACACCGAATTAAGTTATTTACCAAATTACTTAATTTAATCACCAATTTACTTAATTACATTGAATTAAGTTGATTACCAATTTACTTAATTACACCGAATTAAGTTGATTACCAACTGATTTAACTTAATTACCAATTTACTGATTACTATTACTTTAACTCTGATTAATCTCTTTTTACTTAATTACTGATTTAGTGATTGCTCCTTTTTACTTTTCTGACTGATCCCATTTTCTTTCTTTTCTTTTTTAGATTTCTCCTTAATAATTCTTAATTTATTAATATACTAGATTCTCGAATGCATGGATGCATATGATGCATGAAATTCCTTTTGAACTTAATTACCCATTAATTATACGAGGAACACCTTCGGCCGCCTCCCAATAAATGGTAAACGACCTCCGGAAATTTCCAAGTCTCCGGGAGAAGTCAAGCAAACTCAGGCACGCATGAATGAGCCGCCCTCCTTTCCCTTCACGGGAGTCATTTTAATTTAGTCTTATGATCATAGCAACAACAATACAATCACGGAATTTAAATATGGATGCACATGCAACTATTACTAAATTCTAAGCCTTAATTTTATTTAAACTTAGGCCGGATTAAGATAGCTAGACTTCTAAGCCCCAAATATTGTCCAAGTACAAGGCTCAAATATAATGGAAATCCAAACATGTCAATATAACCCAATTACACATGGAATGGGCTTCACATAAACAAGTATGAAGGCCCAAAAAGTAACAAAACAAAGACCAAATAAATAAGCATATTGATTAAATCCACCACAAAAAAAAATGGCTAAACCCATCTAAACTATTCGAAGAACCAACAACAAATTCAAGGCCCAAGAACAAAGTTAAAAAGTTTTAAACTTGATTAACATATACTTGAGTCTTCAATTTAATTTAATCTCACCTTAATTTAATCTAGCCTTGTAAATCATTTATCTACATCTTCCAAACATTTATCCTTCAAAAGCTAATCAATATATTTACTAATGGCCTAAAAGTTCAAACTTTTATTCAAAGAATGACATTTTATTTACAAATTACTTTAAAAAAAGATTCCAATTTTTTATTCAAAGGTTACATCTTTATTTACTAATTACTATAAAAACCAATCTTTTGCTCAAAGGTGACATTTTTACTTACCAATTACTAAAAATTCAATCTTTTACCCAAAGATGACATTTTTATTTAAGTTATTTAAAGCTTCAATCTTTTATTTACAAGCTACTTAAAATCTCAATTTTTATTCCAAGGTATCACCTTTATTCACTAATTATTTGCAAAAATCCAATCTTTTCCTCGAAGGATAAATCTTTTAGCCAAATATCCTATTTACATCTCCTTTTACTTAAAGATTCAATCTTTATATACAACTTACTTAAAAAAAGAAATCAACCCTCTCCTCCAAGATTACATTTTATTATAAGTCAATTAAAAACTCATCTTTTAGCTTAAAGTCTTTATTTTATCACAAATTTTAACCATTTTTATTCCAAAGTCTAAATCTTTATTATCAATAATCACCTAAAAATCAAACTTTGATCATCAAGTTTTGACCTTTTTATTATTTCTAAAAATCAATCTGTCAAGGGGTAAGTCGCATTAAAATGCAAATAATAGTTAAAATCGGGCATAAATATAACAAGTCAGGGACCGAATCAAAAGAGAAAAGGAATTTAAATCATTCAATAGGAACTAAATTAAAGATATTTGAAAAGATACTCACTAAATTAGTGAAAAAACCGGAAACTTTTTGGGTACTAAACCCTAACCACCCACTCTTTTCCCTTCTTCCTCTTTTCCTTCCCTCTTCCTTGACCAGCGCCTCCTTCACCAACGGAAGTTGCAGCACCGCTTTCCTCACCCGAGAAACCACCGCAGACGCTCCAACCGTTCAAAGACTACACCTTTTTCGTCGAAAACCCCAAAGCCGACTCAATCACGCCTCAAATCCAACTCCTATTACACCTTTGATGACTTAAAATGGCTCTAACCTAAAGGGGAAACGAAGAACCGAAAGGAGATGGACTCCACGGATACAAGACTCCGAGAAAACTAAGAAAGGTATCCTCTTTTACTAGCTTTTTGTATTTTTTTTTCCAATTTTTTTGTATTTTCTTCCAAAAAAAATCCCCTGTGAACCCTATTTTTTGCTACTAAAAACCCTAGAACCAGACCCTGAATCTCCAAAAATTCCCCCCCTTTCCCTAACTGAAAGGGGGTATATAAACTCCCCCAAGCCTTGATTTCCACCGTCTGTTTATTCTTGATCTAATGGTCCTCAAAAGTTTGCCCTATTTCACCTATTTACCCTGCTTTTGTCTGTTTCCAGTTTCACAATCATCTCTTGATTTTAGTTAGACAGTCCGAAGGGTTAATTTGGTATACTCTCCTTCCTCGTTTTTGTCTGCTTCTGACTTAGCGGTTTCGTTCTTTTATTTTCTCTCTATTTTACCCTTTCATAACCTCACGTGAATTTCTGTTGTACATGTAGGTGCCAAGCTGGATTATATCAGACAGAAAAATAGCCTGGCGCTGACTTCTTGACCAGCGGACCACCTGCCTAGGTATATTTCAATCCTCTTTAGAAATGTAATGACATCCTTTATTACTTATGCTCCATATTTTGAAAGAGTTTTGAAGTAATTGATCTTGAGCTCATGGTTTTGCAAATGAGTGCAGTGTGTGCTAGTGAATGATTAGGTTTTGATTCTGTTTCTATGCTGCCTTGTGATAAATGATACATGTTTGTGATTTAGTGTTAAATGACTTTATTTGCAGGTGGTTTTTGATGCATTGATCGATTAAAGCGCAGGCTGCAGTAAGTATTTGTGTCTACTGCTTATTTGGAATACTAGTGTGTTGATCCTTATTGAGACTAAATGTTGCTTAATGTGAATGTCCTGTTTTGGCTGAATTGATCTTTACTTGAGCTTGTACTTGGATGTTGAAAAGCAAGCCTTGTTTGACCTTGAGAGTCTGTATTGCAAGTCTGCATTGTATCTGTCTTTGAATTACATTGGTGACTTTGATTATTGCCCTGTGCTCACTTGCCATTTTGAGCTCTGTTTGCTGGCATATGTAGTTTCTGCCTTGCTTTTAAATCATTGTACTTCCTGTTTTGAACCTTCATGCCTTGCAATTGCCATAGTCCTGTTCTGAGTTATAGGTTGCCTTGCACATTTATCTTTTAACCTTGCTGATTGGCCTTGATGTTTCCTTTTCCATGCTTGCTGTAGCTCATCATGTGGCTTTTCACTTTCCCATTTTTTAGCTTTTCCTTGCACTTTCTCATACCTGTTGCTAATACATTTGCTTTCGTCCCCCTTGTGGCTTCATTGACAATTCGAGAATGAGGCCAAATCTCATTCCTCGTGTTTCATGTTGCCCTAAAGCTCCTTTTCCCAAGCGCATACGTGTACACTTACTGGTAGTGTTCATGTTTTCAGACCTTGGGGAACATTTCTTGTGCTTTGCATTTCTCTTCTTTTCCTTGCAAGGTCCAAATCTATCGAAGGCATTTGAGATCGACTCCAGTGAGGGTAGCGCAGTTTCTTCATGTGCCAAATGGAGAAGAAAGGAGAGACACAAAGATGATTCCAACGAGAAATACCCTTTATGTTGTAGTCTAAAAGACCTGTAAACAAAAACTAGAGAGAATAGTGAATGTAAACACACTTCTTATTTTTACTATTTTTTTGTATTTTTTGCTTATGCAAATGTACTTAAATAAATAAAGGCTAATTACATGAAATGGTCCAATATGCCATGAATAATTTCCCTTTTAGAATATATTTGAGACTGAATCTAATTAACAAATGCCAATGCATATTTCATGAAATGGCCTAATATGATTAACAACTAACATGGTTAATGGTTAGTATGACTAATGGGGAAGGGAAAGTAGATGGGACATACTTAAGAACGAATATGAGAATCACAATCGAAAACTAAATCCATTACTAAAAGTGATTAAGCTATATGATTAAAGTGCAACAAAACTAAATTACTAAATGAAAAATATGCAAAAATTCCAAAAGTACATATTAAGATTGTTATTTTCAATGCAATCTTGATAACTAAAATGAATTAGCTAATCTAAATCAAAAGTGAACTTAAAATGACCCAAGATACCCCTAAATGCCAAAATGACCTAAATGCCCCTGGATGTGAAAATGACCAAAATGCCCCTGGGTGGAAAAAATGACCAAAATGCCCTTGGGCGACCCTAATGCCAAATAAGAAATGAATTAATTTAAATTTAAGGATACAGGACAAAAATAGGTGTCTACAGCTGCCCTTCTTTGTGTGCTTTCTAACTATCGGGAAGTTTGCAAAGAAGTAGTTTGCATACTTTTCGAGAATTAGGAAGTGCGCAAAGACGTAGACACCCTTTTTCATTGAAGGCTAAAATCATGAGGAAGGACCACACTGAATCATTTGAAGCCAATTTTGAAAATGCTACACCGAGTCATCTGAATTCCTGAAAATTTTCCTTGAAAAGTACGCTTTGATGCAAGTTAGAATGGTGATGCACTGCCGAGTGTTAATGCAATGTTGTATGCTGATGATAAGTGTAATGCGAAATGAATATGGTTTGGTTTGAATATATTTCTTTTGCCAAATTAATCAATAACCATATATAGCTTCTTTGTGTTCCTCTTGACTTCTTGGCCTTAGACTTCCTCTTTCAACTCCTCACCTGCCATTTTAACTCAATCTTTTCTAATCTCATGCCCCCTTTGTACCTTTATTGATATTTTCCCTAATTCCTTTTGAATTCTCTTGCCCTTAATGATGACTTATGTTCCTTTATATCTTTTACTAATACCTCCTCTTTTGAACAATTGAAAGCGACCAATGCCATGTTTGTTTTATTAAATTTTGTAAAGGAAAACCAATGTTTACTTATAATAATGTGATGCAAAGGAAAGAATGCATTACTAAAACTCTACGATTAAACGATAAAGAAATATGTATAAATAGAAAAAGATAAACTTAGAGAAAACAAATATTACTAAAAACTCTGAAATTTCATTGATAAAGAAATATGCACAA
>AWWV01007454.1:0-28933 GCA_001974805.1 Corchorus capsularis
TAGGGCCGCCCCAGGGAGGCGGCCTGGCCATGGTAGTGCCGCCCAGGAGGGCGGCTTGGCCATGGCTCAGCCGCCCCAGGGGGACGGCACCGGTGCGGCTAGACCAAAAATTTTTTTTAAAAAATAATAATTATTTTTTTAAAAAAAAAAATAGCCGAGCCGCTCCACCGGGGCGGCCTGTCGTGGCGAAGCCACCCCACCGGGACGGCCTGCCCTGGCTAAGCCGCCCCAGTGGGGCGGCCTGCCCATGGTGAAGCCGCCCTCTTGGAACGGCACGGGTCATCAGTCCTAAATTTCGTCAAAAATTGCATTTTTCTGAAATCGTCATCAAAATACGGCACATTATCGTTCATTTTTCTTAAATCATCATCAAAATACAACACGTTAACGTTATTCTACGTTCGTGATAGTTTCAAGATTAGAAAATGAAGCAAAGGGCAAAAGCGTAAAAAAGCGTCAAAAATGGGGCGGTGAATAGCAAAAATGGGGCGGTGTTTAGCAATCCAGTTACTTAATCCGTACTTAGCTTCCATATTAAAACCCTAACTTATCCTATCCGGCTATACGATACGATATATTAAAGGGAGAAAGAAAAACTCGAGTATTAAGTGTTTTGGCCGTTCAGGCAACTAATAATCTTGGAGAATTCCGGCCAAAAATATATAATAATAATATTGGAGAATTGAAGTTTTAAGTTACCTCTATACAGTATACACGATTTTAACAATAAATCTAATACTAGCAAAGTACTCCCTTTGTTCCTTTTTAATTGTCCCTTTTAATCGATTTATTTTTTTTAAAAAAAAGTAGTTAATTTCAGTTAGTTTCCTAAATTCTATTACAATTTCACTTAATCTTCCTACAAGTGGATCGGCCTGTGCTGGCGCGTCGGGCGTTCAGAAATCCACTTCTTTGAACAATTTTCTATTCAAACTAAATTATTAATTTGTTGCGTAGGAAAGTTCGAAAGTACTATGATTCTAAATGTGTTGCATCTTTAAAATGTTATACTATTAACATTGAGCATATGCCCTAAAGTTAGGAATAAAAAGTAAATATTAGTTTGTACATGGACATATGCAATATCTTCAATTTTGTTTCCTCCTCTAAAGTGTGTACCGCTTAAACAAAAACTAAGTTTACTCTTTTTTTCATATGGACATGAAAGGCTTGAAGAGATGTTACAATTTTAGAACATTTATTATATAACATTTATGTTATAACATTGAATTTATGTGAAAGGAGAGGATAATTACAAAAAAATGGCTCAAGGGCAAGAATTCGTTAGAAACTAATTTAGGGTCTTCTTAGTAATTTATCAAGTGAGAAAAGACAAAAAATGACAAAAAGAGTTAAAATGGAGTCTTCTCATCGATCCTCAAAAGGGTCCTTGAGTAATTTCCCTGGGTGTTTCAAATACTATTTAGTATATATAATGCCCTTAAGCCATTGTTTCTCTCTAATTAAATGCATGTTTGACCTTTTAATTAAACTCATGTTTCAAAAAAGGTATTACTGGAAAAAATATGAGGGACAATTTAAAAAGGAATAAGGGAGAGAGACAATTAAAAAGGAACATGGGGAGTAATTTTTATCATCGTCTTTCCTTTGCTAATTTTTAAATATACAAGGCATCCAATAACCCCATAGATCACTTGTGGCAGTTTTCATCGTTTTCTTTCTAAGTCGAGATATCAACATCTTTGATTTCAACAAGAAGAAAAACTACAATGTTGCATTATCTTTCTTCTTCCAATTTATTTATTTATTTAATATTACTTATGAATCTTATGATTTCGGGAGCTACATCGTATTCCCATTGATTCAAAGTAGAACGGCGTGGAACCTTAAATATGGAAAGCTTTTCTTATGGTGACTCAAAAAAGATCATACTATAATATTGACCCAATCATAGATCATAAACATATTAGGTTCTTTCATGGTCTTCACCCTATGTTCTTTCAAAGATGTTGGCCTTCTGTCTCGAACTCTATATGTCAAGAGATTAAAGAAGTCTTCATCTCTGGTAGGATCCCAGACAAGTGGAACGAAACTCTTATTACGTTAATTCCTATGATTAAGTTCCCTGATCATGTTACTCACTACAGGCCGATAAGCTTGTGCAACACTGTTATAAAATTGTGAGTAAAATCCTTGTCGCTAGAATTAAGCCTTTTCTTAAGGACCTGATCAACCCTCATCAAGCCAGTTTTCCTCCCTGGTCGTAAAGGTATTGTAATGTTATTGTTGCCCAGGAAATTGTGCATTCCTTCACTAAGAAAACTGGTAAAGTTGGTAATATGCTCATCAAAATTGACCTTGAAAAGGCCTATGACAAATTTGAGTGGAGCTTTATGATGGGTGTCGTATTCCACCAAAAATAAAAATCATACAAAACCTATAGACAGGGTAAATATGAGTCGATCCCACAGAGAACTATTGTTTTAATTATCTTTCCTAAAGTTATGAATTAAAATAAAATGGGGGTTTTATGGAGAAATTAACTAAACTAAATAAAACATAAATTAAAATAGTAGGAGTATTAAAGAAACAATTAAATAAATATTTCAATTTCAAGACAATCGCACTCTTGGGATAAAAGGATTTGATCCTTGGCTTCAAGGGATATCTAACTTGATAAATAGATGGCGTAGATTAACGTCATCGACCATTAATCCCTATCTTTCCTTAGTCTTCATTAGTCATGACGCAAGTCCTAGACTAAATCCTAACAGGTGTACTAACCTAGTTCCAAGCGTCTACCAGATTCAAGTAACCCATTGCTTTAAGAACTAGAAAGATCTTAGCCAACAATAGACAATGCTCACTAATATAGGCAACATTCAATCTATATTCAAGATTCTCTTAGAGGGCTACTCTAAGTTGTTACTAGAGATTTGATTACCTACGATTGCATATAGGAATCTCATCTAACAATAGAAATCATACCCAATTATAATAGATGGCCATTCTACATAATAAAGCATGAAATCATTCAAATAATTCAGAGAAAATTGAAATACTTACAAGATAGATGAATAAGTGCAGAGCCTCACAAATCAAATACCCAAGAGATTGAAAGTCTCAAAATTGAATTAACTAGAAAAGAAAAATTACAAAAGAGTCAAGAATGGAGACTCCATTCTTGGCTTTAGAGAACAAAAGTAACGTAGGAAAACTAAATCTAAAGCCTTAAGTTTTAAAAAAACATAACGTAAAAACTAAAACAAAGCTTCGAAAGCCAAGAAACAATGTCTGGCGGCTATAGCATTATATAAGGCTTTTAACCTAATTGAAAATAATTAATTATAAAATTACAAAATTGCCTTAGACTAATAGAATTAAGTATAGGGGTATTGGGGTCTTTCCCAAGGCTTAAATATGTGAAAATATCCAGCTGGTAAAGGTTTGGGCCAAAAGAGAATTAAATCCACGAAATTTTATTTGCTCCCCGCATGGCCTGTTTCGACCCGTTTCAGGTCAAGACAGGAGAATTTTTAGCTTGATTTCGACCCGCTTCAGGCTGAAACATAATTTTTCCAACTTGTTCTAAATAGCTCCAATTTAGCTCCTTTTGCCTTGAAACACTCCAATATGTACCTAAAACATAAATATGAATAAATTAAGCATCAAGTACATAGAAATAGGCACATAATCAAATAAAATTAACATATAAAATATAGGAAAATATGTGTCTAACACTTTATCCATAACACTTTGCTTTATTTTAATTTTCCTATTCATATGATTAATCTCATTATGTCTTGCATATGTTCTGTGAATTTCTCCATTCTTATTAATGGTAGCAAGACTGATTCTTTTGCCCCCTCTAGGGGAATAAGGCAAGGGGACCCTCTGTCCCTTACATTTTTAAAATAAGGGGATCCTGCTAATGATGACCTTATTTTTTGTGCTAGAGCTACTAAGGATAATTGCATAGTTATTCAAAATATCCTCAATCATTTTTGTCAAGTTTCTTGTCAAGTTGTAAATTTTAACAAATCCAGAATCTTGTTCTCTAAAAATACTCACAAATTAGAGACACCATTTATAGCACCCTCCAAATGCAAGAAATGACAGAGATTGATATATATCTGGGGTTCCCCATCTCCCATAAAAGACCAAGAAAAGCTCAGTGCCAATTTCTCCTTAACAAAATGAATCAAAAGCTGGCAGGGTGGAAATCTGAACTTCTTTCACCAGCAGCAAGAACCACCCTTATCAACTCTATTTTGGGTGCCTCTTCTAGCCATTATATGCAAGCTATGGCTCTCACTACCTCTGTTCTTAATGAAATGGATTGATCTATGAGGAACTTTTTATGGGGAAGCACTATTGAAAAGAGGAAAATCCACCCTATTTGCTAGGAAATTGTCACCAAATTGAAGAATTGTGGAGGTCTTGGTATAAAGGATTCAAAAAATCTCCATGCAGCTTATATGGCCAAGCTGGGATGGAAGATTAACATAAAAAACTCTAGCATATGATGCCAAATTATGAGGGGAAAGTACATCAACATCACACATTCTACTCAAAGTTCCTCCCCCGTTCGGAAAGCTATCTGCAAAAACAGAAATATCATTGAAAAAAAGGGACTAGATGAATCATCAAAAATGGACAAACTGCCACCATTTGGGAAGACAACTGGCTTGGAAATGACCCTCTCCGAGATCAAATCAGTGGACCTATCCCTGCTCATGAAGTTTTTAAGACAGTCAAGCATCTCATCTCGGATAATGGCTCATGGAATTTAAAGGATCTTTCCTTCCAAGTCCCTGATAATATCACTCAAACCATTCAAGCAACCCACATCCATCTTCACATCCAAAGATAACACTATGGTGTGGGGGAAAGGCTCAGATGGAAGATTCACCATTCGGGAAGCTTATCAAATCTCCAAGAATGCCAAAGAAGATGCTTAACAGAATTGGAAATGGAAATGGAAAACTCCAACCCACCCAAAAATTCAAAATCTCATTTGGACCATTGTTCACCAAAGAGTAATTACAAGAACCTTCTTAAAGCATCTTGGCATCATTCAAGAGGATACTTGTCTCAACTGCAATACTCAGTCGGAAACTATTCAACATTTGTTTAGGGATTGTCCGAAAGTTAAGGATCTCTGGCTCTAACTCAAGCCTCCTGACCAATCCTTCTTTCAAATGGACTTCCCAAATGGCTTAAAGACAACAGTTGTAGCAAAGTAGCCTCGGGCTCGCATAAAATTCCCTGGAAATACACTTTTTAATGGCCTTATGGAGGATATGGATCACTAGAAATTCCATCATTTTCCCTTCTGACAGAATCTTACAGGATCCTGTTACTTCTATTAATGATGCAGCTGGTGAATTCTTTGCAGTCCATCCACCCAAGCAGCTTCCCAACACTTAGACTATCCTTTTTTAGAGGGATAAACCACCAGAAAATTTTTTCAAACTCAACACGGATGGCTCTGCCATTGGCAACCCTGGTTTTACAGGAGTTGGAGGCCTCATCCGTGATCAATTTGGCAACTTGGTAGTAGGATTCAGACGCAAACTGGGCACTAGTACCAGCCTTGCTGCTGAATTATAGGCCATCAGAGATGGCCTTCAACTTGGTACAATTCTCAACCTTCATGGAAAACTCATAGTTGAATGTGACTCTGAGGTGGCATTGTATCTTATTAAATCTTGTTACGATGATTCTCATATTCATAGTACCCTCTTACATGATTGCAGATGGCTCGCGAGAGAAGATTGGCAACTCAAGCTCTTCATCACATTCCCCGGGAGAAGAACATGTGCGCGGACAAAATAGCTAAATATGTCGTCTCCCAAGAAGAAGCTTATGCCATTTTCTCAAGTGCCCCAGATTGAATGGATCTTTGTTTACTTGTTGATATTTCGGGTGTCTCTTACCCTAGAACTGTTAATTATAATACTTTTGACACTGATGATCACTTAAATTCTATGTTCCTGTTGGAGCCTGAGGCTTCCCCTTCTAGGATTAGACCTTTTGTTGGAGCTGAGCTCCAAGATAGTAGAGGTGGGTATTTTGCTACCCCCACTAGTAGGATTACAGGGACTGAGTCCCACTCTTTTGTCACTTAACTTCGATTAATAAAGTCTGTTTCTACCAAAAAAAAACATATTAGGTTCTTGTGATGGTGACTCAAAACAGATCACTTATTGTGATGGTGACCCAAAACAAATCATAAACAGATTAGGTTCTTGTTATGGTAACTCAAAACAGATCACTCACTGTGATGGTGACCCAAAACAGATCACTTACTGATGACCCAAAATAGACTTTGTTTGTCAAGTTCTTCATTCCTGAAACAATTGTTTGTATCTTTTCTTGAAACAATTATTTCTATTACCCTATAAATTGACACAACCTCAAGTTTCACATCCTTACAAAAACTCTTAAAGTAAAATAAATATAGGTTGAAAAATTAACAAATATAATTAATTAGGAAATATTTGATTATGAATCAAACCAAAAGAAAATTACCAATAATGGGAAACTGGTTCAGGTTAGCTCTTATCATTTTTTAAGGAAGTGGTGAAAGCTTTTTTCATGAAAAACAAATTCTTTTAGTCAGTCGTCTATAATTGTTACCAAAGTTATTCATAAGACCAAAGATTGGAATAGTATTAGTTGCCATTAACTTCAGTGAAATATTCTTGATGGAGACAAAGACTATGAGACTTCTTTGTTGTTGCTTGTGTAGATGGCGAGGACTTTCAACTTGAGGGTGTGTCAATTTATAGGGGAATAGAATCAATTGTTTCGAGGAAAAAAAAACAATTTGTTTCAGGAATGAAGAACTAGACAAACAAAGTCTGTTTTGGGTTATCATCATATTTTGTGATCTATTTTGGGTCAGCATCACAGTAAATGATTTGTTTTTAGTCATCATCACAAGAAACCAATTTGTTTATGATATGTTTTAGCTCACTATCATAATGAGTGATCTGTTTTAAATCTTATTCTCTAACATGTCACTAAATTTAGCCTCATTTTCAATAAAAACAAATTTAAAAGATAAGTTCACAAATTTAGAACATCTATTGTGATGAAGTTTTTTTTAAAGTTATTGTAATAGGGTATTAATTAATAATTGTAATTGTGTCATATAAATGGAATCATTTGATGATAATAATTTGGTATAAAATGTAGTACTATGGAGTTTGCAACAGTATGAATTGTTCTCATTAATCAATAATAATAATAATCATCAATTTGTGGAACATTTGAAGTTGAAAAAGTCACACTCACAAGTCACAAACTCACAATCTAATATTATCGAGGAGATGGAGCTGTCTACTTATATCGTGATAAAATCTCTTTTGGACGCTACCAAGAATACCACTCTTCAGAGAAAACAGCTTCCCGGTTTCATAAAACCACTTATCCTTTACTCCTCTATAAATAAAGGCTCACTCTTTGTTCATTCATCGTAGACGTTCTGCGTTTCCAAAGAGAAAGCTTATCTTCTTCATAAAAGAAATCGAAGGTCCGAATTAAATCTAATACTAACTGGAGAGAATGAGTTACCTTAACAGGGTGTGGATGGCGACGAGCGTGGCTATGGTAAAAAGCCACAGCGAAGACCAAGGTCAAAAGTGGAAATCAGGTGTCAAGTTCCTCCAACGGGGACAGAGGAGGCTCTTCGACGCCGACGCCTCTGAACTCCGACCGGTTTCCGGGATGATCGGATCCGATCTTTCCGGTGTGGTGGGGAACCGTGATGCTCAAGCCGATGAGTCGATCCGGCGAGTCATGTATCTTAACTGCTGGGGCCAAGGATGAAGGATAAAGACTTTTAAAAACAGTTGCTAGTATTTTCTTTTCTTCTTTACGCCCTCTCTTTGTAAAGAGAAAGGGGGTGGAAGTGGAAGTTGGAAGAAGCTGTAAATACGAATCTTGCAAAGAGGATGGAAAAAGGATCTTGTTTGAGATGTAAATATGGAGTCTCAGAGGATCAATGGATTAACTTTCAAACGAAACGAATATTGTAAATTTTGTTTCCAGAAATTAATTAATGTGTTAATATGATTATCTGTCTTCAATCAGATTTTAGTTCGTTTTTAATTTGGCAGGCAAGGCTACTCATCTACAAAATGGTTAAATTAACGAAGATTCCGGTGATTAAAACTTTCCATAAATCAAACAACTAGGGAATGTTTCATTTCTCAGCAGCATATCTCATTCTATTTCTCTCTTTTTCCTGATCTATTTTGTACACAGTACACTTCTTTTTTCCTTATTCCATCCCATGAAACTTACATTTCTTCTTCTTTTGCAAAGCTATCACAAAACTCTTACCAACTTAAGCAAACGGCTTCCGTCAAAGTGTGTAGCCAACTTTGTGTCTAATTTTCGGAGAAAAACGAAAAAGAAAAATGAAACATAGATTCAATATTTTTATATATTCTTAGAGAAAATATGATCAAAATACCAAATTGTTATTCAATGGCACCAATCCAAGGCTTTATTTATGCAGGTAAACACGCACTTCCAATGAGCGCAAGAAAACTTGAAATGATGAAAAATGCAAAAACATGTCTTTCTACAAACAAGTCACATGGCTCACGGATATTTTCCCTTTAGTCTTTAGTCATGAGAAAGATCAATCGTCCCTTGACTTACATAAAGCTGGGAAACATTTTGGATACTTTTAAATCCTCTTGCTCCTATTGATCTAAGCTAAAGAAGCTCAATGTTTTACAAGGAAGCCAAAACCTAACAGATTCAAATAACAAACATCCGCTAATTACATTGCTAAACAAAGCCAATTCCCTGATCAAATAGAAGGAAAGCACTTGAAGCAAAAATGAAAAAAGGGAGTTAAGCCAAATCAATGATATACTTGAAGCCGGATATATATGAACACCCCATAAATTACACACAAAAATACTACACTCATAGACACCTTTCTTTGAAACTTAATGGATGATGCCAGAAACTAAAGTGATAAGAGAAGTCAAGCCCTTGAAAGGCTCCTTGCAGATGCACAGCCACACATCCACGAGTCCCACCTTAATTTGATTATAAAGGCAAAGAAATGGTTCTTTGGTTTGCAAGGTTTTGTGGTTTTATCTCCCAGGAGGTATCCTGGAGAGCTTCCTCTAGAGAGATAAAAGGCAAAGAGATTTCACGGATCATTAAGTCACCGCAGAATGGGCATTCACTGGCCACTGCGTCATCTAACTGTGATCGAAGCTGTCCAGCAATAAGAGGAAAGCCAGTTAAACTAGTGAATTTTTATGCTACTAGGGCAATATGGTAGACGAATTTCCAGCAAACGCAAGAGGGATAGATTCAAGTGAATATACATATTCATAAGAGTGACAACAAAACATGAATAACAGAAAGGCAAATGATACCTTATCTGCAGGGTTCATGTTGGTTATGGATTCATCTTTGATACCACCATTTGATTCCCTTCTGGCTTCGCTACCAAGTAAAGTTAGTTGCTTCTGCAAATCCAGTATATATTCCGCCTGCCACAGATATTATCCTAAGTTAAAATGCTACCAAAATGTATGTCAAAACATTTCATAACGCTAACAAGGAAAAGCCTAAACAGAAATACAGATGTGCAACATTAACATATGAGAACTGAAGAAATGATATGCAAACAACTTGTTACCTGAGATTCATTGGTGCAACGTGTCACATGAGCAATCAAGCAGTGGGCATGAAAAGCATGTCCACATGGAAAGACATAGAAAGGAGCCATCGGTCCTACAGCTGTATAACCAAGAGCCATCCTATAATCCCCAGCAACAGCCAATATTTTACGTCTACAGACCTGATAATTCAGATAAAGTTGACTAATCAAGAGCTCTTTCATTTGTAGGCTATGGAAAAGTAACATAAAAGATGGGGCTATTTCTAAAAACATTGCCAACATTAAAATAAATTAAACCATCAGCCAGGCTATTGTCAATAGAATTAATATTCAATTGCTGTCAAAGTCTGTGCTGGAGCCCAATGAAATGGTTAAAGCAAGCCAAGGAGTCCACATTGTGTGGGTAAAATTCTTTTTAGAGTTCTTGCAGAACTAAAGATATGATCTCACAAGTCACAGCATACTAAGTCAAGCATGATAATGTTTAGCTCCATAATCCATATAAAAAATAGTATCGAAAAGAAAATCCAAGAATGCAGTTCATATTAATTGCAATTAAAGATCAGGATTCAGAAAGATTTAATACCCCACAATCCTCATCACGATCAATCACAGCATATCTTTGAGCTAATGCACTAATATCATTTCTAATATTATCTGCACCATGTGTTGCATCATTCATCTCCTGCTTCAGTTGCTCAATTTGCTTGTTGTAATCCTCCAATGACGAGCAAATTGCCTCCTATATGCATTAAAAAAAAATCAAAATTTAATGAAAGGTAATACAAAATAAATATTTGGACCTGGACAAACAGACTAGCATCCTTTAACAATTCCTCAAAATAAAAGATATAAATAAATGAATAGGGTATCCATAAAGATCCAAGATGACTAATCCTCAGCTTTAAATTTGAAATTTTATGTTTTAGTAGCCAAAAGAGCAGGTGTGCATATGCATGAGAGAGAGAAAAGTATTTCTGAGTTGTATCATCTTTGCAAAGAAACAAGCATGGACAACTCAACATGCTTAAATCCTACCTTGAAGTCATCAATGAGGGCAAAGTCGGGAAAGAATGGCAATATGTCCTCTATCTTTAATAGGCCATCAGTTTCCTTGAGAAATGCTATTGCCTTTCTTATGTTCTCCCTTTTAGTACCCTTTTCCTGCTCAATAACATGCTTAGCAACCATTAGCCACAGCTTCTTTCTCAAGTCTTCATCATCTTCAACCTTGTCGGCTTCAGCCATTGCAAGCTCTGGGTCAACCTAAGACAACCAAAAAATAGAATACATATTAATTTTAACATAAATTCCTGATATATGTTGACAGACATTCACCACTATACATCAAACAGACAAATGAAATGTTTAATTAAACGAGAATATCTAATTTCAAGAGAACAAATCTAATGATAGTTGAACATGGCATGGCTATCACATCCAATCTGTGACCATATGACACATTTAAGTGAATCTCACATATACATGCAAAGATGGCCCTAATGGACAGTCCAATTGTTTTGTCCTTCCAAGTTGAGTTAATTATTGGAGTCCCACACTAGAAGAATTTAACTAAAGATTTCATGTGATTTCTGCATTAATAAAACAATTTCTAGCAAAATGAGCCAACTTCTAATCATGATGGATTAAAAGAATTTTAACATTCAACTTGAACATTCTTTAACACAGGTAAACAATTTACCTAAATAGTACGGAAGGATGCTGTCTGGCAAAAACTTCCTAGAGAATGCTTTCTCAATCAGTTTTTTCTTTCTCTTTTTTATTTTTGCCTTTTAAAAAAAAAGTACAATAAACAGATGCCTAAAGTCCAGAGTGAGATAAGGAGTAAAATGTTTAACATATCTGAGTATTAACATGAGCAAATGTGCCTAGTTCAAGAATGAATTTCATCAATTTGATATATGGTTCCAGTTCTGAATTCTGACAAGAATTAAGTTCCAACAGACATGGGAAGAATGACCTAAAAAATGTAGTCGGCATACACAAAGAATTGTTATAAAGAAAGCCAAAGTCAGAGATTTTTCACCTGAAGAGCAAGAGCAACAGCTTCCTCATGCATTGACATCATGCTGTATATATGCACACAGGCACGCATTCGTTTTTCTTTGAGGCAGAGGCGCAGCGCATACTTGGGATCGTAAAAGAAATCGGGCCCATTCTCTCGCCCTTTTCCAAATTTGCATTGTAGGAAACGCAGAAGGGCACTATCATCTTCCTAAATATAATATAAAAGGAAAAGAAGAAAATTAAGAAGCAAGGCAGAAATATGTTCTCAACCTACACTATAAATAATAATTTTTTTTTTTTTTAAAAAAAAAGCTTATACAATTTGAAAGCATTTGACAAATTTTGATCTTTCAAGAACCACTCAAACTACAAGCTCAAGTTGTTTGAAAAGGGTCCAAGAAGATTTTTGGTTTACAAACACAACCCCCATCATTTGCAAACCACTTTAAACTTAAAGGAGTAAAGCTTCTAAATTCTAAATCGAGCAACTCAACCTGCTTAGCATACAAAGACAGCAATAAGTTGTGGATTCCAGGATCCTCATTATGCAAACGATGAACACAGAATTCCAAATACTTGATTACTTCATGGGTTTCATTCCTGCATATAGCAGAAAGTTAGGTAAGAGATCATTCACAATCACAATCTATAGAAGAAACAAATAATTAGAATAATCAAACATGGGAAGCCTAGTACTTTGCATGAGGTTCACTTGAATAACGCATCATTGCAGGGATAAGTTTCCTTGGGTTCAAACTGTTTGAGGCCATCCATGACTCAACGGTCTCATATGCATCAAGAGTTATAAGATCTGGGGCAAACTTATACTGCAAAATAAGTGCAATATCTGTATTCAGTTAGTATGAAATAGAAATGAGAGGTTATTTCTATTATGAAGATAAAAGCCAAACTAGCTTATGTAGGACAAAAGGAAAAGAGGAAACGGTGATGTGAAGAACTTAAAGAAAGATACAAAAGACCTGCTAAGCAACAACCAGAATATGATGGCAAGAATGTCTTGGAATTTGATCTATACCTGAAGATCTACTGGAACAGCAGGTTTCCGAAGTACTTCCAGTGCCTTCTTTGCTTCTCCTTGCTGAAGGTAACAGCAGAATAGTAGTAAAAGGTCAAATAAAGAATATAATAACAATGTAAAATCATCTAATTAAAACATTACTTGTACAAAGTTAACAAGCCTCTCTCCTTACAATCTGATCCATAAATGATTAATATTTTATCATGTTAGCCCCTTTCGATTAATTAATAAGCCACCAACAGAAAGAAAAAGAAAATGCAAGCAATATACTATCTAGGGGATAAAAAGAGTAAATGAAAAGCTTCCATAGCAAAAGCAATTTCTCAATGATAAACTAAGCTTTGCACAAACAAAACCCCATAGAAGCTTTATGAGAAAAGTCTTCAGAAGTTTAAAGCATTAAGAATCCCCTTAAAGATAGCAAACAAATAAAAAAATATGTATTGCAGCATCAGGGAAGATAAATTTTAGATCAAGAGGCATGAAGAAGAGAAGCAATAGAAGCCAATGATGATAATCCCAAATGAGCTTGTACCTGAATATAGTGGTGAATAACAATTTCATACTGTTCCTTCAGACTAGCAAAATAGACTAATTCTTCAACTCTCCCATAGCTGCAGATTCGCAAAAGAATATTCTATTGTTGGTAATGCTTCAATACTAAAAGTTAAGTAATTAAAGAAAGCAATAAAGAGTCAACATAAGCATAAATTGTGATGCATAGACAAGAGACAAGAGACAAGAGACAAGAGCAAGTACTGCAGACTCGTATCCTCATGATATTTAAGCAAAAGACAAGGCCTCTTGTCTAGGCACTATAATCCAAGAAGAGCTTCAACGCCTGAGGAGTATAAGATTCACTTGGATTCTTGATGGAGTGTATGATATCAAGATCCATCCTTGGACAATAATGCCTTTCATTAAAGACTACCCAAGAAGTAACCCAATGCTATTATCGACCAGATATGGCAATTAACTATCAGACTGCTTTAAAAATTTATAATACAGTTATACATTCACACTAAAAGAATATCAGTAGTGCCAAATATTAACACAAGAAAATATTAACGGAATCCCAGAGGTGAAAAACTACTTCCAAAATCTTCACATGCTAACATGGCAGGTTCAGTATCTTCCTATGATAACATTCTTTATAATGAAATCCATAACCAATAAGACAGAACAAATGTAAGACATAATGCTGGCCTGGTTGTAGAGTGCTGGACTCGGTTCCAGTGGTAGGGTTTGATCCCTAGCAGCCTCAAGTAACAAAAACAAAATGCAAGACATAATGTTATAAAACCATGAAACTTTAGTAAAATGATAATGTCGAAAATTATAATAGAATAGCAAACGGTTGCAAATCACCAGATGATTACCTCTCTAGCAGCTTCATTGTAGTCACCTCATCCAACACATCCTTTGAGTCACTAAGGAAAGCACGAAACTCTTTAATGATTGAATGATATTCTGAATTGCGATTCTCCAAAGCCGTGTCATCTTCCAAAAGAAGACGATTTATCTAAAATGTTTATTGTTGTGGGATAAAAAATTCAGTATTAGAAATACAAAATGGTAAACATATTAGCTACTGCCCCTTCTTTACTTGCATGAAGGGAGGACTTAATCATCTTAAAGTAGTCCAATCCACAGAACAAGTAATGAACAGTGTTAACTTCACATTTCAAAAGATGCTTCCAAGTGTTTATGCCCATTACTCATCATGTTCAGGATCAAACAACAATGGCTCAAGTTACTTCCCTTTTTTTTTTGGCCTAAATATAGCAGAAAATGTACGAGGATTGTAAATAACCCAAAGGCAGCACAAAAAAGGAGCAAAAAGAAGACTAAGGAAAGCATTTACATTCAACACTTCATCTAATGTAGCCCATTATCTATATTTTTTTGGACAAGTGCCATTATCTATTATCACATAAAAATGAACATTAAAATCACTCAAAAGCAAGTTGATGCTGTAAGAAGCATCATGTACAACCAAGTATGTATGTTGCCATGCTAACCTATTGCTTCTCAAATGTTTCATTCTGGCTTCAGCATGCCACAAAAGCAAAGAAAGAAATTATGACAATAGCTAGGTGATTATTTTATAAGTCACGCATGAAAATTAAAAACCTTATCCAAGTACAGTTCTGTTGCCCATGTAGAGATCATCGTTATTTGGCATTTGTCATCCTTTGTCAGGTTGTCAAGCTTCCGCAATAAAAAGGTTCTTAGAGCATCCTGTAACCAAATCAGATACGAGTTTGTTAATTGGTCAATGCATGTCTAACCCAAATGCTTAGAGGATTGGTCAAAATAATAAACATAACAAAGATATAGAATCTATATTTGTGTGTGTACATTGTCACCCAGCATATCACAATGAAACTCAATCTATGGATACTATGGTTTAGGCATAGGCATATAACTTAAAGCTAACTGTTACTCCCTCCGTCCTTTTTTATCTGTTAGCAATAACCGGATTGTACATACCATGGAAATTAGTTAAAGTAGTTAAATTGATAAATTTGATAAGCATTTTGATTTACTTTCCTAAATACCCCTCCAATTAAGATTACATCTCTCCTCATTTATTTTGTATACGACCACACTCCAACTTTCCATACTCTTTAAATGAGGGTAATTTTGGAAACAAGGTATTTTATGTCCAAAGACGACAGATAAAAAGGGAAAAGGAAAACCGACACATAAAAAGGGATGGAGGGAGAAATTCAGTAGTAAAAATATCAACAGTTGTCATATTAAAAAAATAAAAGCAAAGAAGTTAGCACTTTTTATTTACAAGACATAGGACACTCACTACGTGAGTATATATGAAAATAAAATAATTTAAATATAGTAGATTGTGGCAGTTTTTTTTAAATGAGTAGTTTTTTAATGGTAGTTTTATTTAAGATGGGCAGTTTTTATTTTGTTTTTAATTTTTTTAAAACTGAGTTTGTCTCCGAGTCAACTCGTGATACAAACTCAGGACTTCACATTATAATTAGTATATAGATATAGATACTTTTACCATTAACACCTGAGAAAATTTATCCCTCTGGTTGCAGCAAACATGATATGGTACGAATAAATTGCGAGAATGTTATAGTCCCTAGCAAGTTAGTCATTAAGTTTTTATTAATTAATATAGCGTGTTATGTTGTTATGTTTAGGTTATTGCCACCTGTTAATATGGCAGTTTATTATGTTTAAATAATTTTATGGCTGTGTTTTAGGAGGGTAGTGGCTGTGTTCTAGGAGGGTAGTTTAGTTGCTGCTTTTTAGGAGGGCAGTTTATGGTGGTTATGTCTGTATGAGTTTAAAAACTAGTTTCTGGTTTGGAATATGATTATGTGAGAATTTCAGAAAGTTTCTTGAGTACTTAACTCTAGGAGATCGTTGGGTTCTCTCTAACGAGCCCTAGTTTACTCAGAATCATAGGACACAAAGGAAGAAAAAGGAAGAAAAACTAAGAAATCTGGTGAATTAGAACCAGACTTCACAGTTTCAGGTCCTATAACCAGATCCAGGGGACAGAATCATAACAGAGAAGAATTAACATAATTACGTATCCAATACAAAAGAAAGAAACAACTTGATTAATTTTGCACAAGATCTTCATACATCTAAAAGACATGTAAAGTTATCAATTAAAAAACTAAAAGAAGAGGGTAAGATACAGCACTTACCTGTTCGCTAACACTGATAAACTTCAAAGTAATCTCCTCAAATGATAAGATGTAGTTAATCTGCAAAACAGTTATATCATTTGAAACTTTTTTCCTTTACATGGACAATGAAGAAATACAGACAAAAATGGATGCTTTCAGGTAATAATATATTAAGTAGATGAACAAAACAAAATCAAGAAAGAGGGAATTCACTTTTGCATAAAATGACGCTGCCCTGAGGAAGTCCCTGGAGGTGAATGCATCTTCAGCCTGCATAAATGATGTGCCAATCATATAATACTAAGTTTCTTTTAGGGCCAAATAATACTAAGATGAAAACAAGATTATCTAAACACAGAATTGCCAACCAAGGCATTGTATCCCATATAAATTTCATGTTGTGAAACTACACTAGATGTTTATAGCCAAAACAAACATTACTTGAAAGACAAGGTAAGCTTCATGCCAAAAAAGAAAAAAGAAAAGAAAAAGAAAGAAAGACAAGGTAAGCTAGACAGGACCTGAACTAAATATACTTGGTCTCTTTGGAGCGGGTCGCGAGAATTTGCTAAAGCTGCAGCATATTCTTTCATATCTAGATAGACCTTCCACATATCTCGTCCTTCATCAGTCACAGAAACCATAAGATTTTTTTTTTTTTTTTTTTTAATTTAAATGCAGGAGCCAGAAAATCAGTCGTCTACAGTCTGAATCAAAAGACAAGATCAAGTCCATTCAAGATAACAGACCTGAAATATAGAGTTCTGGTCATATGCATAGAACAATCCTGCAGTTGCATCACTACATAGTCCAATAATTCCTCTTGAACTAGAGTCAGATGCCTGATCAAATTGAAGTTCCTCTATGATTTGCTCACTGATTCTGTTTACAACCTATGAAGCATTCGAAGAGTACAGCACATTAGTGCAAATGCTAAAAGGACGTGACAAAAGTAAAGGAATATAATCCCTAGCTGAACACTAAAAAATCTACCCAAGATACTTCAAAACATAAAATAAAACCCAAGTCTCTCATTGCAAGAATTCTTGTAGCCGAATTCAGAACACCGCCAATGGACAGCATCAGCAGTGAATATATATTAAGAGTTCGTCACAACACACCTTAACCTTATTCCCAATAAGAAGCAAGAAATGAAATTCAGACACTGCCATGGAACTGGGTTTAACTACTTCTGCACCATTAGACAACTTTGAATAGTCCAGGAGTGCCTTGTTCTCCACAAAGTTCTCATCACCATTAGGAGAGCTGGATTAAAAAATATAGTCAAAAGCCCAGTAGCAACTGAAGTACAAAATACTAATTTAATTTCGATAAGGCAAAAAAAGAAAGTTACAAATGCAAGAATAAGAACAGAAGGTTCGAAAAAGAAGATTTAATTCTTCACCTATGCTGTGCCCCAAAATTCAGGCCACCATGGTAGATGCCTGCTCCAGAAAGCCATGCGAAATGAACAGCTCTTCTTTGCTTGATAAAGAAATGCAGCTCACTGAAAGGATACAAAAGTAATTTGTTATTGCTATGAAGAAGAAAAGGTCTAGCTTGTTATTAAATTGCATAGACCGGATTATTTTCTCTTATGAGTAGTTCAAATAAAAAAATGATATCATCACAACAATCTAAACTTGCCTGTTTGGTATTTCACCAGGAAGTTCCATGAAATGCACAGCACGATCTACATAGCTGGCAAAAACAGTCTAGCAGAGCAAAGCAAAGATTAATCAGATAAAGGGGGAAAAATATCTTTCCACTATATAACACACCAAGCTTGACAAAAAGCTATGGAAATAATTGGAAGGGAACCTCAAAGTGAGAACAAATTCAGAAAAAAAAAAAATTATGCACACTTAGGCACATAGGCGAGATATTGTTCCACCAAGATTGAATAATCCAAAGAAAAAGGCACATCTAGTAACTGTTTAGAAATTCTAAAGATGGAGAGAATCTGGCTCAACCACTCAAGCTATCAATATATAGATATAGAGGACCTCTAGAAATCCCCAAGAAGCACCAAAATTACAATATGACCTTAAGGACAAGAAACTATAGCACCACAAATGAAAATAAGGTTCCATGAGAGAAAATCACACATCCACCTCCCCACACCCCAAGAATGACAGTAATAAATAAAACGAGGCACATTGTCTTCTTGTCCCCAGGAGAGGAATTCAATTTGATTGAATAAGCGTGAGCAGACAGACAAGGAACTGCCATTTTTAATATGCCGGTTAAATGATAGCTTGAAAGCACTGGATGATACATGTATATGGGTGTATGTGTGGAAAGAAAGAAAGAAGCTGCATAACAACCAACTAGCATAGCACACATATTGACATGTTTACAGGGGAAACATGCATTGGATCTTAGCTTACCTCCAATGATCCAATTCCAGTGAATGAATAAAGCCTTGTGGGAGTAACAGCCATCACATAATATCTAGTGCCGTTGCTTAAGGTAGCTGTTTCCATCTGTATAAAGGCAGAATATCAATTATTGAAAAGAAAGAAGTTAATTATGAATGGCAGTTGCCAAAACTGTTTCATAAACCAATAACTCCTCAGACGTTATCCACATAAGAGATGAGAACCTATATGAAGTAGCAAACCATTCCAACTACTTTATTATCAAATATAAGCAATACCACCAGATAAGCAAAGTAAAATTACAGCTCTAATTATCCAAAGAAGACTTTCCTTTTCTTCATTCCCCCCTCCTCTTTCAATTTTTTTGGAAGGATTCTGAAAAGGACGAAACGAAGAATAATTTGTAGACATTTCCCAAAAGAAAGGTGCAAAAAAGAGTACCTGCAAACCCATAATAGCTTCTGGAAGTTCTGCTAATTCAAACAAAGGCTTTATATACTTCTCCCTCTTGTCCTTCTCATCTACAGAAATTTCAAAGAGTTGGCCGTTATCTGTGCCGAGAATGACTTCCCTCGTAGAAGCTGCATTGGAACACAATAACATAACTAAATCATTGAGCACAAAGCTAATTCTTAGGAAATGGGTAGCCAAAGAAAATAAATTACCTTCAGTTATCTGTTGCCTATTCCAGGCAACAGCATTGACAACTAGACCTTTCAATCTGCTTAATACACGCGGCTTCGTCCACTTTGCATGAGTGTAGAATGTATCTGCACCTCCAGTACCAACAACAGTGGCAATACAATGGCTCCCCCCAGGATCAACAAAAACTCTATGGATTGATTGCTCCCCAGGTCGGCCCGCAGAAAGATCAATATCTAAAATTCCAAATGAAGAAGCAAAATTACACCATGCTTCCATCATATACGATAATAAATCAGCTGTTCATCTCTCACTCTCCATGACTCAAATGGACACCTTCAATTAAAGCTCAAACTAAATACAATGCACCAATGTGTTCAAGACTTCAAGTTCGCTTCAACTATAAGGTAAATAACCAGGATTAAGAATCCAATTTAAACCTAGCCTAGCATAGGATTTCAGAAACTAGCACAGTATCTAGCTTAGAAGCCGTGGAACTAAAAACTTAAATGATCAATTTTAAAATTAATTAAAGTGCATTAATCAATCAAGTAAAGCAAAAGAGATAATGGTAAAAAGAAGATTACCATAAGAATCTCCAACCCCAAAATCATGTCTGATAACCCAACCTTTACTTGTTCCTAACACAATTACATCATTTCCAGCCGCCATACAAGTAATCACGCCGCGGCCTTTCGCCGCATATCTCTCTAGAAGATCAACTGTGAACACTTGTCTCCCTTGATCCATCCTTCACCCTCTCCCGCCGTCGATTTCCTCGCCAGTCGTTCAGTGGTGATTCCGAAATTAACACGATAGATGACTTTAGAAACAATTAGGTAAACCTGATTGCTGAAACGTAACAAGAAATCTTCAACTTTGAAGAAAAAGAAAAGTTAAATTCAAAGAAAATAAGTAAATGAGAATTTCTCTTAGAATTGCAAAATTGAGAAAAGATCAAAGTAACTAATGTATACTAGCTTAATCAATGTGCCTTAGTTTAAGAAAAAGAGAAAAGAATTACCTGAGAAAAGATCGGTCGGCAAAGTTGCCGGGAGTTTTAACAGTCTGATATGTTTCACACAACAGAGACACAAATTATTGAGTTGATTATTGGTTTTTTCTGGTCTCTAAACGACGTCGCTCTGCCATCTTCGATTTCTAAACGCAGCGTTTTGGAGAAGACCGGATCTGGAAGAGAGAAGCGCGCCCGTGGACCCCTTTCAAAAGTTAATTAACGTACTTTAAACAAATTTAACAAGTCGATACACTTTGATTTCCAATTATTTACCAGTAACCTTTGAAATCATATCGGAGCGTCTGTAGGAGCCGTTTAAGATCTAATGGTTGAGATTATTTCACCAAATTCCTCCCCTCTAACGTCTACTTTTGCCCCCAACGGTCATATTCATATATCTCTCCCGAGAATACGAAATCCCCTTCATCGCATTTCTCTGTCATTTTTCAACACTTACCAAATCTTCCAAAGATTAGCAAAAGAAATACATTCAATTCTTTCTTTTTGACACCCAAATTTCTTGTTTGTTTTTATTCTTTTTGAGAAAGTCTTGATTCTGAGTGTACAGAGAGATGAGTATTCTTCAATACCCAGATTCGTTCAATGTGCCAGAGCTTCAGGTTTGGAACAATGCGGCTTTTGATACTGGAGAGTCGGAAGATCATACAAGCGCCATGAAGGTTTCTTGGGGTCATCTTGGATCTGGGTCGGTGAATCAGTCGCTAGAATCTGATGGCAGTAAGGAAAATCAGAGCCCCGTTTGGCTGCAATCCCCTGTTTCTTTCAAATCCACTGCGTCTATCGTGAAGCCGCCTCTTCGTTGCAAGAATGTTTTTGGAAACTCCAAAGAACAGCCGCTGAAGGGTGGTTTCATTGAGCCAGCGTCAGCGAAACTTAAGAATGGTGCTGGGAAAGAAGAAGAGAAAAAGCGTGATGAGAAAAAGATTGATATGGAGATTGAAGAGGTCGAGAAGGAGATCTCTCGTTTGTCATCGAAGCTTGAATCCCTTCGTCTTGAAAAGGCTGAATTGACTGCGAGGAGTATTGCGATGAGAGGAAGAATGGTGCCTGCTAAATTCATGGAGCCAAAACAAAGCATCAAGAATTTGGAGATGGGGAAAAAGATGGAAGATCCTCTGTTTTCAAGTGCTAAAGGAAAATTGAATCGAAGAGGAGTGAGTTTAGGTCCAGCGGAGATATATTCTGCAACGAAATCAAGGCAATTAACGAAGCAAGATACCATTACCCCTGTTCAGTCAATACAGAGTCGCAGAAAATCCTGTTTCTTTAAGCTTGAAGGCATTGATGAAGGGAAGGTCACAAGAGAAAGGGGCAAGAGCTTGAGTCTTAGCCCTAAATCACGTAAAACTGTTTCCAAGGTTCAAGCTCCTAAGCCGGCAGCGACCACCGTAGGGTCTAAAAGGGCTGTGAAGAAAGAAGATGGGTTTCTTGCTACAATTCAGCCAAAGAGACTCTTCAAAGACGGAGAGAAATCAGTAACAGCGAAGAAACCAATGAAACCCGGAAGGATTGTAGCAAGCCGTTACAATCAGATTCCCAACCAAAGCAATGGGAATTCAACTGTGAATGAGGCTCGAAAGAGGTCTTTACCAGAAAATGATAAGGAAGAGAGTGACAGGCATGATAAGAGGCGTGTTTCCGATGAACGGATAGTTGATTCAAGCAAGAATCAGAAGAGTGAGAGCAGAGTGAAGAAGAAGTGGGAAATTCCTAGTGAAGTGATAGTTTTCAAGGGTGCAGCAATGGAGGAAGAATCTCCTCAGTCAATCAGTAGGATCAACAATGTTCTGCCGAAGATTAGGACTCTCAGAAATTTGATTGATGAAAGTCCTCGTGATTCAGGTCCAGCAAAAAGAGTGGCTGAATTGATGGGAAGGAAATCATATTTCTGTATCCAGGAAGAAGCAGAGGACTCTGTTTTTCAGGCTCTGAGTTTTGCAGAAGAGGAAGATTAATTCATTTCTTAATTTTCCTGTTGATTCTCATTACCTATGGAAATTGGGGTTTTCAGGTGTGAACCATAACTCTTGTTATGGATTAAGAATGGTTTTATGTTGGCTTAGTTCATATATCCAATTGTCTGATTAAGCTTTTACTGTCACTATCTACTATATATATATGCAATAAGAAGATGAGCTTTTTCTCTTGCTTTTGGGGTGAAAGGTTATGTGTTTCATCATCTCTTTGTAACAATAGTTGATAGATAAATTCTTTGTAAATAGAATAATAATTCTTTTTCATATTCACAACTGTGGAATATCAGTTGGCTATTATATAAATTCAAGGATTCTGCACCAATTTCAGGAATGGTTGCAACTGTGGAATATTTATGTTTTCTCAGAAGTCTTTTTTTTTTTGGGGGCCAAATTTCTCAGAAGTCTGAAGGAATTTTTGTTTTCTCATAAACACACGCATGATTTATGTTTTGTCAGAAGTCTGAAGGAACTAGGGGTTTCACTTTTGCCTCACTACTTTGTGCTTTCTATCCAAGTACAGATAGCATATTATCTAATAATGATATGATTTCCTGTCCCACAACAACTACTGAGTAAGTAAATCAAAGACTAATTGGCTGTTTGCAAAAGAAAATTTGTGATGCTAGACGCTAATGAATGTTTGCTGCTCATTTATCCCAAAAAGAAAAAAGAATGTTTGCCTAAAACTGGTTAATTTTTTACTCAAATGAAGCAAATGGAGGTTCATTTGCTGAAAATTTTGTGATTTTTGATAAATCAATTGGCTATAATCATATTGGCAATGGTTCATAGGATATTATATGTTGTCACCTCACCTGTACTCCATTCCATAGTCAAAAGGGTCTGAAAAGTTGCCATAAACAACATTGATGGAGAGCAAGGGAAAATGATGTTGTTAGTAGCTACATGCTCTGTTTTGAAATACTACCCACTAGAAAACTACAATCATACTTTGTTATTATGGAATATAAGGAACATGTATGTCCTTGTATGCTGATACTGATGATTATGTTGTGGAGCCATTGTCACCATGAAAGGACATTAGTAGCTTAGTTGTATTGAGATTATTCAGAAGTGAGTCTTTGAAGTTGTCACTTGTCACTGGTCTATCCAAGACACTTATTTTGTCCCCATAAAACTTGGAAATTTCAGAGGTTTTTTGCTTTGCCATGCCATTATTTGTATGACCCTGCCATGACTGTCTGCAAAATTTGCAAACCAACATTTGTTTGAAATTTAACTGCCAAGATGAAATATGAAGGTTTTAATTCTATTCAACAAAGTCAATCAGGAGCTGGCACATCATTACCATTAGCTTGTCCAAAAGGTACATGCCTAATATCACAAGTTCACAATAAGATGTTTTGATTTTCTTTTAATTATAAATTTTGTCTGATAAATTTCCAATTAAAAAAAGATTTTATTCTAAGGGTTTTTAATTCATAAATAAATATCTAATTATATCTTTCATAGACTAGCAAATTTTGATCCGGATTATTGATTTCGTCGATGAATTTCTCAAAAAAAAAAATCTAAAACAAACAATAATAAGAAAATGAAGTACTAACAGTAAAGGAAAATGAAAATAAAAATCTTCATTGCCTTTCACCCAAAAAAAAAATCTTCATTGCCCAAAAAAGAAAAAAAAAAAAGAAAGAAAACCAAATAGTACCCCTCTCTCGAGAAGAGAAAGAAAATTTTAAAGGGAAAAAAAGGAAAAACGGAAAAACCAAACTGTCCAGTCGCCTCCTAAAATATGTTGTTTAACTTGGCGCTGTCGCCCAGAACTAAAACCCTGCGACTTCTGTTTTCCCACCGGCCAACGTTAAACCCTAACATGTTCAAACCTCGATAACGCCTCAGAACCCTGGAACCTCAATTTCCCTCACTCTAAAAGCCAAACCCAAAGAGAAACTGATAATATTAATAAATTTTATGGATTCCTTTTGAAATTTCAACATTTCAATGGTAACTGTTTCAAGGGGCTTCAAGCTTTTCCTTCGATGCAGATGCACTTTCAAATACAATTTCAGTTCAATTCGAGGTTTGGGTAACCGTGTGGCGATCGGACATTATCCTCACGATGTAAGTCAATTGTCATCCATTTCCCTTTTTTTCTTTCAGCAAAATATAATCGCTTTTACTTTTGGGTAGAAATTGTACGTAACACAGGAATTGGATTATAAAAAACAAACCAGAAGTGCTAGGAAGCTGCTTTGCTACCAATTTAATTGTTATTATTACTTGTTTTAAGCGGTCGGCTGAGTTAAAATGTGGGTTGGATTGATTGATTTCTTATTGTTGAGTATTATTTAGCATTTAATTGATGGCAATGCTTCTAATGCCAGACTTATATCAAATCCATCTTAGTTGAATTCCATTGCGTTAGCCACATTGTAAGAGAAACTGTTGGAAATTATAACTCGCTTTCAACTCAGGCTGCTCCAGATGAAGAGGAAGTGGCAGATAAAGTCTTTAATCAAATTCTTGCTACCTATGAAAATTCACCAAAGTCGAGCAGGGAGACTTGTAATGCTTATGTTCATAAGCTGTGCAAAGCTGGAAATCTTTCTATGGCTCGTAGATTACTGCAATTGTTGAGAGATAAAGATATCCTCATCCCCAATGCATATGATACCCTTTTGGCGGCTGCTGCTGAAAGAAATGATTTTGACCTTTCCTTTCAGATATTCAAAGATTTATTGGTGTTCCATAGACCCTTGAGCTCAAGTTGTTATCTTAACCTTGCAAGGTCTTTTGCTAATATTAATGACTGTACAGCATTGATTAGATATGTCAAACAGCTAGCAGATTTAGCTTTCCCAAGTAGCACCACAGTTTTAAACCAAATCATCTTTGCTTTTTCTAAATGTAGGCAGATAGAAAAGGCTCTTTTGATATTTAATGAAATTAGGAGTTTCGGATGTGAGCCTGATGTGATAACCTATAATACTATTTTGGATATCTTAGGTCGTGCTGGTCAGTTGGATAAAATGGTCCATGTATTTGCCTCTATGAAGGAAGCTGGCTTTATTCCAGATATCATCACTTACAATACTTTATTGAACAGCTTGAGGAAGGTTGGGAGGTTAGATATGTGCTTATTGGTATTCAGAGAAATGAGTGATAATGGAATTGAACCAGATTTGCTTACTTATCAAGCAATGATTGAGACTTTTGGCCGATCAGGTAACACCAATGAGGCATTAAGACTCTTCAGTGAGATGAAGCAGAGGCAGATCCGTCCATCAATATACACATATCGATCTCTAATCAACAATTTGAGAAAAGCAGGGAAGTTGGATTTGGCAAATTCGTTGTTGGAGGAGATGAATTCATCCTCCCTTTCAGATTTAGCTGGTCCAAAGGATTTTAAACGAAAATGCAGGTAGTCATGTTCTTAATGCGAGGGATTGAAGCTCGAAAACAAAACTTTTAATGTCATTTGGAGTACTTGAGTTTGGCTCAAATCAAAAATAGGGATGTTATGGACATCCTGTCATGCATTGCTACTATCGGTATGTATATTCTTTCTATCCACCTACTTCTTCACCTTTTTTGTTTAAATGATTTGCAGTTATCAGAATACGTTCATATATATGTATAACATGTTCTTATATAGTTGTTTCTTCCATGCTTGTGGATTTGTAATGCGTATAACATATGATATATGTTAGATAATTTATAAATGTAATTGTCCTGCAAAATTTATGTTTTTAGTGCATTACTGACTGCCGTAAGATGTCTCCAGTTAGTTTAATAAAATGTTTTTTTCCCCTTGTAGGTTTTCTTGGCATTAGAAGTAAATTTAAGCAGGCTGAGCCAACCCATGGAAAATATGTGGTACAAATTGGCTGACTGGATTGTGCATTAAGCATGGCATGGTATCTGTACACATTGACATCCAAAATTAGTTGTCAGTTTATCAATTGCCAACATGCTTCAAATTCATGGAAAAGGAGGGCCAGCCATTGCACCATAATCAAATTCGATTTCTGAGTAGTTGCTTGCCACCGTTACCTCTGTTATGCTATAGTCAAACGAACATACTTTCAATGTTGAATACAAGTTAAGGTATTTGTATTATAATCTGACTCAAAACATGTGCCCTCCATATTTTTGTCCAGTGAGCTACGAAGTGTTTGTGACTTACATCTTCTAACCCATTCATTAAACAAAGAGGAGTCATCTAAAGAGACAGATTCCGTTTGTAACATTAACATTTTTTTGAGATGATATAGTAAGAAATAAGAATGCATAAGATCCTTACTCTTTCTCCAGTTCTTGAAATTTATGTTTTCTCCCTTGCAAGGGTATCCAGCATGAGATAGTAAAAAATGTGCGGCTATTGCCCATTGGCTCATATTATACAGCAATATGAAACACTTGTAATGTGCTTATAAATTTACTAGAAAGGTAAAGAGATAAAGGTATGTATCACAGCAAGGCTCAGAGCCAAAACAGAACAAAAACTAAAATTTGATCATCTCAGAAATTTATGAATCTAAATTCTAGTATTCCAGTGTCTGAAACAGAAAAAGATTCATCAAAATTTGCTATCTAGGAAAGATTAAAAATGGGTAGTAGCATGCTGTCTCAGATTCTACTGGTGTCCCTTCCAAATACGAACCGTCTGAACCAGTCAGATACCACCAGCATCCTAGTACGCCAACTGACAAGCTTGCTGCAAATTTATGAAAGAACCATAAGAGATTTGATAATGAACTAAGTAAGACCAATTAATAACATAAGAAAACTGACATAAAAAATGTACCTTGCATAAACTGAATACCAAAGCCACTGAGTGCTATGACCAATTGAGACCCAGTCTCCTGGAAGTTGAGCTGCAGTTTGTTCTCCTCCTAGTGGAGCAAATTGCCCAAAATGTTTATACCTGAAAATTTTTTCAACAAAAGTTCAATGCCTAAACTGAGTTGAAAAGAGGTAGCTGGAATGGAAGTTCAATATGTTCATAATTTCATGCCTATGAAAACATTGGTAAGTTGAGGTATGTACCTGAAGGGATGAAAACGGTGCTGGCCTCCGGTTCTAAACCTGCGAGGACCTTCAGGGTATTTTTCGCACTTCTCCATACGATTGAAACATTTAGCCAGGTACTCACCTTGTTGAGCAGCCACCTGCATTTTTTTTTTTTTTGTAACCAAGAAAGAAAAAAGAGTTTGACATCACTTGGTCTGGGAAATTAAGGAAAAATGCAGTTCCAACTATATTATTACCTGAGCTGTTGCAGGAAGATTTTTCATCTGAGAATCCACTTGAGAAAGAGCTTCCTTGAATTTTTCGATATCGATTTCTCCTTGGTATTTATCTAGTAAAGCAACCATGTTTTTCACTTTGCTCTTCTTCAAATAGAGCTCCACTTGAGGATACCTCTCTGTGATGTCTCCTATAACTTTCTTGAACTCTTGTTTGTTCAAATAATTGCCATCCGTTTTCGCCTGGCTAAAAATGGCTGATATATCCTCCTGATACATTGCCAACAACAAGCACATTAACAAACTTTTTCAGCAGATCATAATTCCTTATAACCATAAGTAATTAGAGTACTAAAATTGATGGTCAAGTTGAGAAAATAAAGCCAAATGAACTAGCTAGTCATGAAGACATAAAATTACCATGACTTTGCGTTGATTGATGGTAGCACAATCACCCAGAGCATATACACTATCACATCCTTCAACTCTCAGCCATTCATCTGTTGCTAAAACGCGCCTGCTACCCTGCAGTTGCAAGATTATGTATAAATCATAATCATAATCATAAAAATAGAAAATTTTAACTAGAATTGGTGTTTAAGTAAAACATATATAGTAGCATTATCTAAACCTGTCCAATTTGCTTCATGAAGTCCAATACGACAGGACGAGGTGCAATACCAGTCGACCAGACAACCAATCCATATGGAATAGTACTAGAATTGCCAGTTACTCTGTCTTTAGTTGAAACATCCTTCTCAGACACTTTTGTGACCATTGATCCTGTCTTCAAATCAATACCATCTCTTTGGAACTTTTGTTTAGCAAATTGAGTAATCCTTTTGTCATACCTGCCAAACATTATCAAAACACATGATTACATTCCAGAAAACAGGACATCAATTTTAAGGATTATTATTACTAGTAAATCTGGGTAACTTACATGTTTAAGATGTGATCACCGGCTTCAACAAGGGTAATCTTGGCAAGATTGTTGACTGAAGGATATAGCTTAGCTATATCCTGAGCTACAATGTCATGAAGCTCTGCAGCAAACTCGACACCAACTGGACCGCCCCCAACAACAACAAAATGCAAGATCCTCTTTCTCTCTTCATCACTAACACTAGGAAGACTTGCCTTTTCAAAACAATCAATCACTGTGTTTCGAAGCTTCTGAGCATCTTCCACTTCCTACATGACAAAACAGTTTTAAAACAGCTTCCAATTATAAGTTGCAAACCAGGAATCTGAAAGAATTTCTCTGTACCTTGAGAAAGTGTGCATGTTCTTTAACACCAGGAGTATTGAATGTA